>MDKI01219219.1:0-26235 GCA_005239505.1 Nicotiana paniculata
GCCAGGCAACCCCTGGCGTTATGGGTCTGTCGCCTGGGTAACACCAGGCCACCCCTGGCGTTTTGGCTATAAGGCCTGGGTAACGCCAGGCTTGTCCCGGATCACTCCTTTTCGACTCTTGCACGTATTTTCCGACGTTTATGCTCTCATTTAGCTCGGCTTCCATTTCCAACTCACCTGCACATTAAATAAACTCCATTAGGCACACATGACGTGTATTTTTATCATTAAAACACCTAAAATGCAAGGTATATAATGCTAAAAATCATGAATTCTAGCCACGCATCAGGAGGCTCTTAAATTGAGGGCTTTGTAGGAGGAGTTTTCCTATTCTCAAGATCCAAGGAAAGTTTCTTGGGTGCATAGTTGTACGACGCAATTCCTTGCAAAGAATTAACACATTCCATGAAGCCATCTATCTCGTCATCGTCAAAATTGAGCAAGACGACCTCCAACATATCACCGACATTAATTGTGGCACTTGTATCATCAATAATCACATCAGTCACCAAGTCCACGAAATGACACACTTCATTGCTATTCGGTTGCCTCATAGATTTGTACACGTGGAACACCACATTTTCATCACTCACCCGAAAAATGAGTTCTCCGACTTCCACATAAATAAGAGCCTTCCCCGTAGCAAGGAAAGGTCTACCAAGAAGAATCATCACCTCATAGTCCACTTCAAAATCAAGAATAACAAAATCCGTCGGGAGAATGAACTTATCAACACGAACCAATACATCTTCAATAACCCCAAACAGTGTCTTTATTGTACGTTCAGCTATTTGTTATCTCATAGATGTGGGTCTTGGTTGCCCAATTCCCAAGGTCATGAAAACCGCGTAGGACATCAAGTTGATACTTTGCCCCAAGATCACAATGAGCTTTTGCAAACTCAGCACTCCCAATGGTGCAAGAGATTGTGAAAGCACCGGGATCTTCCAATTTAGGAGCCATCGAATGCACAATTGCACTCACTTGGTGAATGACTTTGATAGTTTCAAAATTCATCGACCGCTTCTTTGTCACCAAGTACTTCATAAGCTCTGCATATTCGTGCATTTACTCCACGACTTCAGTTAATGGTACATTTATCGAGAGAATCTTCATCATATCAATGAACTATCTGTACTGAGTTTTACCATTTTTCTTGGCAAGCCTTTAAGGATATGGAGGAGGTGGCTTAGGCAATGGTGCCTTAGTTTTTTGCACTATCGGTTCCGATATGTCAATCACAAGATTCCTAGACGGGTTTAGTGCCTCTTGATTCCACCGTGTCATCAATATCAATACGCACTTCATCATTTGTTTGCACCACATTGTAAGGGATCTCCTCTTCTTCTACCACTTTCTCATCATCCACAAGTTTCCTTTGACTTGAGGAAGGTGCATTCCCACCTCTTCCACTCTTGTAGTAACGACCATGGCATGTACCGTATTGCTGCTGCCAATCCTTAGTAAACTTGTAAGCAGAGGGACTCTGTTCGCACCCATTGGGTTCACCACAGTATCACTTGGTAGTGCCCCTTAGGACGAGAATTTAAAGTTTGAGATATTTTCCCCATTTGCACTTCTAAGTTGCAGATCGATGTGTTGTGTGAAGCAAGTTGGGCATAGGAATCGACATTCTTCTCCATCATTGGATTTAACATGTTCTCAATACGTCCCATTTCATTGTTGGAAGAACTAGGACCTGGGAAGGACAAAGAGGTGGGTTGCTCGGTTGTTGATACATCAGGGACCTTTGAAAACCTGACCCCCTATTTCCTTAATTGTTATTCCATCCACCTTTATTGTTGCCTCCCCAATTCCCTTGGTTATTATTGTTATGCCAATTCCCTTGATTATTTCTTCCACTCCAATTGCATTGATTATTGTTATTCTAATTGCCTTGATTGTTTCCACCACTCCAATTACCTTGATTTTGAGAATTCCAATTGCCTTGATTATTTGAAGGTCTCCATTGTTGTTGACTAGGGCGTTGGAAGTTGTTTCTTTGCCCTTTAAAGTTGTTCACATATTGGACCTCTTCCTCTTGATATTATAAGAATCATCTTGATCAAATCCACTATCATCTTGCACAAAAGTGTCCACTCTCTGTTGCACTTGTGGACTTCTTGTTATTCTTTTTTTCACCATCATATTAACTCCTTCCATTGCACTAACTTGCCTGGGGTTTTGCACTCCACTCGGCTATGGCTTCATCATGTCATGCAACTCTTTGTGAAGAAGAATAACATTAGGATCACCTTGTGGAACATTGGCCCTAGAGTTCCACTTCGATGAAGTATTTTCCATCTCATCCAAAATATCACACGCCTCTGTATAAGGTGTAGTCATGAAGTTCCCACCGGCAAGATGATTCACTACACATTGGTTAGTTGTATTGATCCCCTGATAGAAAGTTTGTTGAATCATGTTCTCCGTCATATCATTATTGAGTCACTCTTTCACCATTGTGCTATACCTTTCCCATATCTCGTGTAGCGGTTCATTGGGCTCTTGCTTGAATTCTAGAATTTCATCCTGAAGAATAGCCATGTGCTCGGGAGAGAAGTACTTAGAAATGAATTTCTCCGATAGTTCATCCCACGTATGAATAGAATGATTTGGAAAATGTTCCAACCAATATAAAGCTTTCCCCCATAGAGAGAAGGAAAAAAGCCTTATCCTCAAAGCATCCTCGGAGACATTAGTTTGTTTGCTCCCCCAACACGTATCTACGAACCTCTTTAAGTGTTTATATGCATTTTGACCCGGTGCACCAGTGAAGAACCCTCGTTGCTCGAGCAACATGAGCATCACGTTGGTTATTTGGAAGTTTCTCGACCTAATACGGGGAGGCACTATTGCAATTGCATACCCTTCATTCGGCAACACCCGGTGTGGAGCCGCTCGTGGTGGAAGTGGGGGTGGAGCGGGTACATTGTCTTGAGGCGGTCGGCCTCGTCTAGTGTCTTGAGGTTCAAGAGGGACCTCATCCATTTGATCATCCTCAACATCCACATCCCCCCAAAACTATACTTCCAAGTTCTTTGCCATGATTGCACCTACAATACTAACACGTTAGTGACAAGGAAGGAAAATAAGATATCCCAAAAACACACCTAAATATATAGCTAACACCGTTTTTAGCTCCCTGGCAACGGTGCCAAAAATTGATCTCGTCCAATTTCACTCCTCAATTTGAGGTTATGAAAACGGTCGATGCAATAATAATACCCAACAAGAGCCGGGGTCGAATTCCACAGGGAGTTATATGTGTGAGAGTTAGTAGTATATATCGTAGCGTGTGAGTTTGTATATCTAAATTTTCACTTCCGCAAAATTTGGTTGTTTTAAAGTCTAATTTACACAACGATTACAATTTAAGAAATAAAACTAGGAAATTATTTTGGTTGTTTTTCAAATGTTGTAAAAGGCCTAGGGCTGTGACCTTGTTTGCCTAATGGGATATAAACTTTAAAGCTTATTTTATTGGTCGGGGTATATTATAGATATCAACACTCGGTTATCCACTCAATACCTCTCGGTCAGAGAGTGATTTGCCCAAATGAGTATTGAACAAAATGGTTGATAAAAGCTCAAGTCGGATTTTCACTATCTCTAGATTTAACCTTTTAATTGGGCTTATCACTATATCGATTGACCCAATTTCTTATTAGGCAAGTTTTCCTAGACTAAGTCTCTTTTTCTCAAGTAGAAACCAAGTCAAATAGGCATGAAATAATATTTGCAATGATTAATTCCACAAATAGAAGCAAGAACAATGCTAAATAATAAATATCCAACCATAAGCAAGCAATAAATTAAACACCCATTAAGTGTACACATTAGGGTTGAGTCACAACCTTACTAAAAATCTAGCTACTCATGCTTGAAATGTTAGAAAAAGAAGAAGAAATAATAATTAAGCTCATATTACTAATTAAAATGATAAAATTTATGTTCAAATAGCTCAAAATAATAAAAACTACTAAAAAGAGTAAAAGGGAACGACTACCGTAGCAACTGATATCAAAAGTTAACCTAAAAAAAGTAAAACTCATCTATTTATATAGTGCTGGAAATTTCGGACAAAAATGCCCTTTTTGATGTTCTACGGTCACATAATTTCGTATGCGGTCCGCACTTTTCTTCAACTTGGCAGGATTGGTAGTATGCGGCCGCATAATTCTGAATTGCGGTCGCACTGCACTTTTTCTATGGTACGCAGATTTGTAACTACGGTCCGCATAATTTTAACTACGACCGCATAGCTCTTCTTCTGCTATCGCGCAATTCTTGTGCGGTCCGTACTTTTGATGGACTTGGAATGCACATTCTCTGAACTTTGCTCCTGATCCAGTTTCTGCGGCCGCACAATTCATATGCAGACCGCACTTTGCACCAGTCTCTGATGGATTTTCCTTCATAACCTGTGGTCGCAGATGATATTCTGCGGTCCGTACTTCTGAGCTTTTGTGCCTTTTTTGTCCTTGAGTTCAGGTTACTCCTTCTTGAGTTGAATTTCATCTCGGGAGTTCATCTTCCAATATTCCTGTAATTAAGCACATTTCATCAGTTTTCGGGAACACAATTAAACTCTTTTGGACTAAAATGAAAGCTAAAAGGCGCTAATAATTAGTCAAAATCCTCACTTATCAATCACTGGTCCGTTTCGCATAGACCTGCCGAATTTAAGGTCAATCGGAGTTCGTCAACATATTGAACTCCAATTTTCTAGCCAATTCATGCTCAAAACATTGCAGTTTTACAGAAAAACAATCTTTGCATGTAATTCAAAACTTGCATATTAACATGATGCTCCTTTTCATGTTCATCCTAATTATCTAATTAGATGTGAGTATGCTCTGATACCAATTGCTGGATTACATAGTAGCGGAAGCAATTTCAGTATCATATTCACGTTTAAATTAAACAATTAGCACATACGGAGATTATATGAATTAGCTCTTGAAAGTGAACAAAACAGACTAATCTCGGTCTCCAGTTCTAGAGTAGCAAGGCTGCGACCTCAGCAAAATATTTCACAGTTTTCTATTGTGTTACCCAAATAATATCCGTAAAAGAGTGAATTTTCGGTGGGCGAAATTCCAAGGCAAAAACGAGTGAAAAAACGACAATCCCTATATGGGATATATATAGCCACATATTTAGGCTAAAACCCTTTTCCAAAACCTTTTAGGTTTTCTTTTTCCACAAAGGAAAAGTTTCCTTTATTTTTTAATATTTAGACCCTGTAGGTACCACAAAATTTAATTAACAAGGCTCCCTATTATGGAATTAATTTCAAATTTTGAAATTAATCTCTACGAATTATTCCACTAAAATTTCATAATTGCACTTCTTAGTTCAAGTAAGTAATTCTTCCATAAAACCTTATTTAACTCCACATGTGAAAATTCAGATACTAATCAGTCAAATTAAATTACTGTCAATTTAATATATTGATTACTTACTTTAGACTTTTGCTTAACGTATTTCATGTGTTGGATACAAAATTCATCGGCGGGGTTTACACATCAAAACTTATAAGCTTTCATAAAGGAGTATCATCAATCTCAAAAGCCGAGACATGGATTCTATCAACTAACTATTACTTCGCCAATGTATATCATTAACACGAAAGAATCTCGCCTTTTAATAAATCAAAACAATAAATGACACACACAACTAATAATAATTATATCAAGATTAAGAGTATACATATATTTAATGGACTAGAGAAATTATTTTATAAAGACGGTATAAAATACTTATTTCTACTTGATCCTTTCAATAAATACAAAATGTACTAGCACAAGAAGTCGGAATTAAACCATTCATATAATCAAGATCAATTATATTTAATCTTGTGTTACAATCATTCCGATGGTTTGTCTAATTCCATCATTAGATTGTGAACATATACTTTATGATTTATAAGAACCGATGATTTATTGTTTTGTGTATAAGCTAATCTCTATACACTAAATCATCTACTATACAAGCAAAGGACACACATACAAACATATGAACTATTTAAAATAAAACTTTATTGCATTAAATAAATAAATAAACAATCGTTTCATAAAAAATACTGCAATAACACGCATTGTTTATAATATATTCTAAACATTTACAACGAGATAAAAATTCATATTCCTTAAATGGTACATAAGTTGATTACACTTGTGCTTTCACAAATAATTTGTGACTTTCGCCTATCTACGTTGCTAATTATTTATATGTTTGAACATACGTTCAGAGGTATGCAAAGTAGCGTGCACAACATGTCAAGAAAGGGCAGATAGAAAAAGAGAGAAGTGTATTTAATGTATCATACTAGTGTATAATTGAAATATTGAATTCTCTACATATATAGGAGTAGCTAAAAATACCCAATTTCCGTGTGTGTTGAATTTTTTATAAAGACTTTGTTCTCTACTCCCAAGAACTGTGAGCTAGCTACCTTCTTCATGATTGTCTTTTATATACAGTTTCCTTTCTCTTTCTTCTCGCTCATATGCCTTCTTCAAACGAAACACTAGGTCCCAAGGGGATATATAGTCTTTAAAAAAGTCACAATCTAACTAGTAATGTCACAAATTCGAACAATGCAAGCATGAGAGTAACTGCACTATTTCTTCTTTTCATCTTGTGTTATTTTAATGTAGATTGGAGTAAAGACAATGAGACGACATGACACCAAACCGAAATATGTGGCATAATCATAAATTCCGATTTTTTTTAAAATGGAGGTAAACGAAGAAGTATGTCAATTTATACGTGGTGGGGAAAGAAAATCTAGTATTAAAACTACAACTCATTAGACATTTCTTGTTATATTTCTTCAAACCAACAAGTATTTCCCTACCATAGATTTTTCAAATGGACAGGTACAATCTTTGTGTCCAGATCAGGGCCTCATTATTTCCCCCTGCCCAGAAAGGAAAAGAGAAAAGAGAAAAGAGAAAAGAGAAAAGAAGAAGACTCGAGGTAGGTAGCCTTGTACACTAGCCTGTTCTTCTGGCAACTACTCAAGGCACTGCGTTTATCATAAAAATCGGATAACAATTGAATTTATACGCGGTTTTAAGGATACGTGATATAACTTGATCGAAATTAAAAAAACAAATCGATATTGGAATAAACGATAAAATAATAAATGCAAACCACGCAAATTGAACAACCTTAGCTCTCGAGTTCGATCACCCTTGAACCAGGAAATGCACCAACTGATGTTTGAACAAAATAACAAGATGATAAAAGCTATAAATGACAGTATATTTTTTGTGATGCGTATCGTCATGTCCGTTACAAATGATCAGACTCCCTTTATATAGTAGGAGAGTCCTACCCCTGATACAATTCTATACAAGGTAAAAAATCTCATGACTTGCTAATTAATCGGCCTATCGTGCCGGGATTTTCGCCGTAATCTAAAACCGATCGCGGATATTTCGGCCTTTTGTTATTCGGCTCGGCAAATTTCCCTCGATCTCGTCTGATCTCAATTTTGTTCAGTCCCGGGGTCTCGATCTTAACGATATAACTTTTCACCTCGGTGCGATATAATTCGAGGTCGAACTTTAACCTATCATATTCTAGTCTCGATTAGCCGCTGAAGAGGGGAAGCCGATTTTGACTGTATACAGATAGTCCCCACGTTTTTCGGAGAGAAGATATAGAGAAACGATATGAACTGCTGAATCCCTTCTCTATGGACCATGACGTAAGCGACAAACGGTCACTGAGACACCCGACTATGACGTAAACGACAAATGGTTACCGAAATGTCCTGTCGATCTAGTTACCAAGGCATTAAATGCCTGTCAGTTGCTTATCGGCCACTACGGGTTCTGAACCGTCATTAGCAAGCTATAAATATCCTAACTTTTATTCATTCACACTTTACATTCAAAGCTCCTCCTATTCTTGTTCTTCAAAAATCCCTCTGCTCTCCAACTTTTGCACCCAAATTTCTTGATTTTTTAGCAAACCGCTCAGCATACCTTCCTAATTTCCTTTTCTTCTGTTCTACAATGGGGAAAACTTCTAAGACTGTCCCGCCAAAGGAGGCCGCCTCTTCATCATGACCCGCCAGTGATGAGGCTGTGGCAGAACCACACCCTGAAGAGTTCGTTTCTGCAGGCTGCTCGATCGTTATTGATTTTAAGATCGAAAAACCTTCCTCGGTACTGGGTCGATGTGAGCCAGTCTCGAGGTATGTATGTACGATCACCAATTATCTCCTCACCAAGATCAAAGAAGATTGCAACTAGGCCAACAAGCATGTGGTGGTGCCTTCGCCTGAGGAGTTAATCACTACCCACGTGGAGGGTTTTTTTAAGTGTTTACACTTACCCCTTCACGTTGAGTCCCTTAGACCCGATCATCATTGCCTTCTACAATAGGTACAACGTGACTCTTTGTTAGATTCACCCCTCCTTCTGGAGAATAGTGATTCTTCTTCGATTATTCATAAATAAAATATAGGGGTGTCCCTTCACCCTCGATCATCTTATGCGCATGTATAGTCCCCGACTCTATCGAGAGGGGTTAATCAAGCTTGCCAATGGACCAATAGGGCCCCATTCTCGAGTATAGATGAGGCTTGGGATCAAGGTTGGATGGACTGGTTTGTTCGAATAAAGACTTCAGACTTGATCCCTGCAAAGGACATGCCATTTCCCGACAAATTGGAACATGAAAAGTAAGTACTACTTTGCCTTGAAGATTTAATCTACTATTTCTCCTCTTATATCCTTTCTTATCGGTGTTTCTAGTATTTCAGTTGTGGCCCAGATGCAAGACGTTGTTCCTCAACTCAAGGAATGGGTCGAGGGCCTTGTGTCACATAGACCATATTACGATCATGCTTGAATGGAATTATCGAAGGGTCGGTGGGAGGCCCGTAATCATGGTAAGTTTTCTTTTCTAGATCGGTAAGGTTTTGAATTTCTCCTTGTGATGTCGAATTCTTATCGGCTCTGTTTTATTTTGTAGATCTCCCCAAGGATGTTTTTATGAGGCCTCCATCCGAGGATGATTATGTGCCTCTCGAGTCCCCTACTCCGAAGCAAGGTGACGACAAGAAAAGGAAAAGGGCCCCGAGCTCTCTGGACTCAGAGAAGAAAAAACCAAAGAAGAGGCTGGAGCTTAAAGCTAAGGAACGTACCAGCGTCCTCCCATTAGACTCGGTCTGCCGAATGAGGGATGAGTCCGAAGAAGAAGAAGAAGAAGAAGAAGATAATGTGGCTCGGGTGCGGACCGCTTTGCCTCGAGCTGGGGAGGCTGTTGAGAAGGCATTGGCCAAGATCTGCGAACCGGAATGGGTTGCGACTGCTTTGCCCCAGGCTCGGGAGGTCGAGACAGAGATCGGGGCCGATACTGCTCGAGCAGAGGAAGGTTCCCTAGAGAGACGATCTTGGGGTGATCGACCTTACCGAGTCCCCTCAGTTCTCAGATGCCATCGTACGCAAGGTTGGTATGCTAGAAGGTCGTTCTTATGAGGGGCCTTAGGGGGCGACTGATATATACAACTTCTTGGATGGGTTAGAGTCCACTGCCTCAGAAGATGTCACTGGGATTGGTGACTTGCTAGTGCCAAAGAATGTACCATCATCAGGGGTCGGTAGGTCTTCATCGAGCCCAAAGTTGGTGGATCGGTTCCCGGCTTTGAGTGTTAACCCTGATCGCAAGTGTTTAATAGTTTTCTCTGTTAGCTACCATAGTTGCTTAGTGACCAAAGAGGACCGGGCTGCGACGTGATGGCAGCGCCCTGCCTATTCAATGCCCAACAGGATTTGAATCGGTTAACTTCGAGTGTCTATTCACTATTTATTTTAAATTTGAAGTTGCAAATAATCCTTACACCTTTCTTTACGCTTGCAGGCATCGGTACTACACCATGGGACTTTCCTCCAAATCCGGGAAGAGTTATCCCACCACGAGACTGAGGTTCGGGAGCTTACCGAGAAGAGGGATACTTATAAGCTTCTGAGGAGAAACTTCAGACCGAGTTAGAAGTAGCTCGGAAGGAGCATGCCGAGTGGGCTGAGTGGGCCGAGCAGGTAAATAGAGTTCTTGAAGTTATTGACGACGAACTAGACTCAGTTGCTAACGATCCGATCCTTCAGATTCTACATAGGCTTGAACAAATCGGGAAGCTCCAGGCAAGGGTAGATGAAATATAAATTGAGGCCGAGGAGTTCAAGAAAAACATAGGTCTCATAACCTTGGAAAAGTAGTTGTCCAAGCACAACTAGCGTCGGCTGAGGCCCAGCTTCGGGCTGTAAAAGATAAGACCTCGATGCAGGCCAAGAGAATCGAGGAGCTGCAATCTGATCTAAACTCAGATATTTCTGGTCAAGAGAGCCTGGCCGGAGCTCGAGGCGGCCAAATCTGAGGTGGCCGTGGCCAATACCAAGGCTTATGCTAAAGTGGCCCAATTCCAGGTTGACGTCGAGGCTATTCAGGCACATGCCAAGAGCATGGTGGATCATGCAAGGTGGCAAGCTCGAAGGGAAGCTCTCAAGGGAGTCAATGCTCAAAGCTTCGACATACTGGCGGAAATCAAGAATGCCAAGGTAGAAGAAGTCAGGGCCCGGAAGCTGGCTTTTACCAAGGAAGATTCCGAGAGCTTAACCAAATTTGAAGGTGGGGAAGATCCCGATGATGAAGACGCTTCCCCTGATGAGGACCAGGCCACTTAGGCCTTTAGATGTTTTTATTTTTTCCTTTTGAATCTTTTTGAGGCCGCTTTGGCCATTGTAAATATCTGTATCGGGCCATTCTGGCCTTTGTAAAAAGATTATATATATACAAGTATTTCTTCCCCTTTGAATTTCAATTTTCCCTTTGCTTTATTACTTGTATTCGTAAGGGTCGGAACGCCTTAACATAAAATAAGTTATGCTATGTTCGAAAGTTAAAACAAACCTTGCCTTTTCCTTACTTTGTTTTAAGGTGTCTTGGGGGTTCGGTGTTACTGGAACCTTTTTCCCACGTAGGTATTCGAGATTATAGTTTGCCGAGGGTAGCCATTAGAACCGGTTATGAAAAACCTTCTTTTTTGAAGGTCTAGTTTTTGTTACGGGTTTTGTACGTCTCCGAGGCGTGTTAATTAGGTCGTAGCCTTTTAATTCAGGAGCTTCCCATTGGACTTGTTTTCCCGAGCTATCCGGGATTTCCCAAGATAACAGTCCCCGAGTGGGGTGGCCGTGACCTTTAAAAAAAGGGGAGTTGCCTAATAGGTCTTATGCCCTGAGGCCTAGTGACTTGGGCCGTTCGAGTTTGTTTTCGAACTTTAGTCCCCGAGTGAGGGAGTGGTCATTCGTACTTCGATTACAGACCGCCCTTGAGATCATTATTTCAGGAGATCGGAAGTACGATCTCTTTAAGGTATTTAAAGAGGAAAATTTTAAAATATAAGATGATTGCACGGGAAGTACTTCTCTTTATTCCTAGGCAAAACAGGCATACATGCGTACATATTTTATGCTAGGGCTCGAGCAATCTATGTAGGCACGGTTCGTTTGACCATTTGGACCTTACAATAAATCCTACTTATCGAGACCCTTCCTTTACGAAGTAATTTCCTCGCTAAAGTTGATATCTGAAGGTAATGCATATTCGAGGGTAATACCCCTCCCCCAGTATTTGAGGTTCATTGTAGGGGAACCTCGGATATTGTTGAATTGATCTTCAGTAGTGATTCATAATCAGACTTGATTCTAAGTTAGCACGATCCATTGTTGCCTCGTTAAAAACCATGCCAAAAAACCCATTTGGGACAAAACCGTCTAAGAAAAAAAGAGTGCAACGCGTGCTTTCAGACCTAAAAAGTCTGTGCCGCTTCTTGTTGATCACCTGCAAGTGTTAGTCCGAAATAAAAAGGAAATTAAATAGGGTCGTACCTTAGAAATAATATCGTTTTAGGTGAGATATATTCCAATTTCTCGGTAGTTGTTCTCCGTTCATCATTCCGGGCTTATAGGATCCTTTCCCGGTGACCTCGATAATCTTGTACGGTCCTTCTCAATTTGGACCCAACTTCCCTTCATTCAGATTTCTAGGTGTTTAGGGTGACTTTCCTTAGTACTAAGTCCCCGACATTAAATTATTAAAGGTTGTCCCTTCAGTTGTAGTACCTCTCAATCCTTTGTTTTTCGGCAGCCAATCAAACAAGGGCGGCTTCACACCTTTCATCCAATAGATCCAAGCTCGTATTCATGGCCTCGTCATTTGACTCTTTTATTTCATATCGGTATATGATACTTGGCTCCCTGAATTCGATCAGTATTATGGCTTCAGCGCCATAAACCAATGAGAACGGAGTAGCACCAGTACTGGACTTCACAGTCATGATGTATGCCCAAAGGACTTCAGGTAGGATCTCCTTCCATTTCCCTTTGTCGTCGGTTAACCTCTTCTCAAGGTTTTGGATTATGGTTTTCTTGGTCTATTCGGCTTGCCCGTTCTCGCTAGGGTGATAAGGTGTCGATTAGATTCTTTTGATGTTATGATCTTCGAGAAACTTGGTCATTTTGATGACGATAAATTGTTTCCCGTTGTCACACACAATTTCGGATGGCATCCCGAACCGACATATGATGTGTTCCCAAATGAAGTCGATGACTTCCTTCTCTCTAACCTTCTCGTATGCCTGTGCTTCAACTCACTTAGAAAAATAGTTAGTCATAAATAAGATAAATTGAGCCTTATCCGGTGCTCATGGAAGAGGGCCAACGTTGTCCATTCCCCACTTCATGAATGGCCATGGTGACAAGACCGAATGCAGCAGTTCCTCGAGTTGGTGAATCATTGGAGCATATCTTTGGAATTTGTCACATTTTTTAATAAACTCCTTCGCATCCTTTTCCATGTCAATCCATTAATAACCGGCTCTGATTACCTTTTGAACCAATGATTCGGTGCTTGAATGATTTTCGCAAATGCCCTCGTGAACTTCCCTCATAACATACTTGGTATCTCTCGGTCCCAGACATCTTTCTAGTGGGCCATCAAACATTCTTCTGAACAAGGTCCCGTCTTCGGACAAGGTGAATCGGGCTGCCTTTGTGCACAAGGCCATCGATTCTTTTGGATCTGAGGGAAGTTTCCACCTCTTCAAATACTCTACATATTTATTTCTCCAATTCCATGTTAATCTTGTGGAGTTTATCTCGGCGTGACCTTCTTCGACTACTGATCTCATGAGTTGCACAACGGTCCCTGAGTTGAGCTCCTCTTCCTCGACCGACGACCCTAAGTTTGCGAGGGCATCAGCCTCACTCTTTTAATCTCGAGGTACATCTTGCAAAGTCCATTCTTTAAACCGATGTAATGTTACTTGTAACTTATCTAGGTACCTTTGCATTCGTTCTTATCTGAATTCGAATGTTCCATTAACCTGATTCACCACATGGAGGGAGTCACACTTATTTTTTATCACCTCCGCCCCCAAGCTTTTGGCTAGTTTGAGACCTGCAATCATAGCCTCATATCCGGCCTCGTTGTTAGTCAATTTCACAGTTCTAATAGATTGTCTATCCATATTTCATGTAGGTGGCTACATTATGATGCCAAGTCCGGACCCCTTTTCGTTTGACGCACTGTCCGTAAAGAGGGTCCAGATTCCCGAGGATGTCCCCGAGTTTTACCAACAACTCTCTTTCGACCTCGGGTATTGTCATGACCCAAAAAAAACCAACCGTTGTGATGGAGCCTATTGTGGAACTAGGCAAGCCACTGCTCAACTATCTTACACAGTAAAAAGCTTTCAAAATATAGACTGAAGAAAGTAATATTTAAGAAAAAAACTGTTTGGAACAAAAATAAACCCGCAACACAATACAATCTATCCCAAAACTGGGGTGTCACAGAGTACATGAGCATTTATGCCAGAATACAGTCTACTACAATGTCTAAGGAGTAGAACTGAAATATAGATAAAGATAATGAAGGAGAGTCAAGGACTACGAATGCCATGCAGCTACCTCGATACTCTCCGAGATCTTGTCTCCTCAATCAACAATCGCCGTGACCGGAAGCACCTGGATCTGCACACGAGGTGCAGGCTGTAACATGATTACAACCAACTCAGTAAGTAACAAATCCAACCTTTCGACTGAAAGGTAGTGACGAGCTCAATCGGCACAATGTAATATAGAAATAATAGTGCGGAAACGTAGGCATGCTTTTAAGTTCAATAGATAACTCAAAACAATAAAATAGATCAAATTTGAACGATATGAAGCATAAAATTCCTCTACTTCTACATGTCAATGCACATGATGTATGTGATGCATCATGCCGACAGCTTCATGTACTCACGCTCTCGAATGCTCAATCACTCGGTACTGTATATGGCCCAAATGTCACAGGGAAGATCCATCCTGGAATATATACATCACTGACCATCAATCACCGAGTACCGAGTAGGGACAATCCAGCCCGTGGAGAAGATCCATCTCCAGGTATATATAGTGCTTAGGACTAGATCCATGTCCAGGGAAGATCCATCCCTCAATAATATCAATTGCGCTCGCTGCGGGTGTGTGCAGATTCTAGAGGGGCTCCTTTAGCCCAAGCACTATCATAAATCAGTATAACCGTTGTGGCGTGCATCCCGGTCCCATAATTGGCACTCATAATCAGGCTCTCGGCCTCACTCCGTCATCAATCTCTCTAGTCTCACTCACAGGCTCACAATGTCATGAAACTAGCCCAAAAACAATGATGTGATGTATCAATAGATAACTATAGATATTGAGATACGATATGAAATTCATGAATATGACTGAGTACGAAATTTCAATGAAGTCAGTAAGACAACAACAAGAAACGACCATTATGGGTCCCCAACCGTACCAGCATAAAGCCTAAACACGATATCTAACATGATAGACAACTCAATTACTTTACCACATGATGAAAACACATATATCAACAAGATAGAACCACTATACAGTTTCATGGAATTGACTAAGTCATAATTTTCACGGTGCATGCCCGTCACTTGGCATGTGCATCGCCTCAATACCAATCATGTATCACATAATCCGGGGTTTCGAACCCTCAGAACCAAGTTTGAAAGTGTTACTTACATCAATCTGGGAAAAAACTCTACTCCAACACGCCGTTGCCTCTCAAATCGGTCTCCAAACGTCCCAAATCTAGCCATAAGTAGTACAATACAATCAATATAGGCTAAAGGAATCGATTCCACAAGAAAAATACAAATTTATAAGCCAAAACTAGAAATTGGCTCAAACCCAGCCCTCGAGCCCATGTCTCGAAATCCAATAAAAGTCACAAAACCCGAAATACCATTCACTCACGAGTCTAACCATATCAAATTTACCTAAATTCGATAACATAATCTCATTCAAAACCTCAAAATTCTGACCCAAGAACTCTTCCTCATTTTCCCCAAAATTTTCACCCCACAAATTAGATGATGGAATTAAAGTCATAATCATGGAATTTGACTAAAATTAGATAGAAATCACTTATCCCAAACACCCTCACAAGAATCTCTCCAAAAATCGCCTTCTACCGAACTCTCATATCAATTTTATATAATGAACTCGAAACCCTCATTTTGAATCTTTTAAATCTTCATAGTGAAACCTCCAAACCATAATTCGGACATGCTCCTAAGTTCAGAATGACCTAACAGAGCTAACGTAACCATAAAAGTTCAAATCCGAGGTCGTTTACACATAAATCGACATCCAGTCGACTTTTCCAACTTAAGCTTTCAATTAAGAGACTAAGTGTCTCAATTCACTCTGAATTCTCTCCGGACCCGAACCAACTAACCCGATAAGTCATAAAGCAATAGTGAAGCACAAAAATGAGCAGAAAAAGGGGAATGGGGCTAAAACTCTCGAAACGACCGACCGGGTCATTATAGGTATTAGGGCCGGCGTGAAGTCAGCCACGAAATTTGCCAAACTTTGAGACTTAATGGTTGTCCGGGGTCGATATTCAATATCCTACTCGTTGATTTCTATGACCCATTTGTCCATCGTCTAGAGAGTTCGGGTTTTATGCATTATATTTCGCAATGGGTAAGTTGTCACACATATGGAGTGGCATTGAAAGTACGGTTTCAGTTTCCTAGAGGCACTTAACAAAGCGAGCACCATTTTTTCTAAGTGGGGATATCTAGCTTAGGCTTCACCCAAGGTCCGACTAACATAATAAATCAAAAATAGGTGTACTCTGTTCTTCCAGAACTACGACTCCACTTACCGCTATCTCCGAGAGTGCCAAATATAAGTACAATTGTTCGTCCGCCCTCGACGTGTGAAGCAGTGGCGGGCTCGACAAGTATCGCTTAAGTTCTTCCAAGGCTCGTTGGCATTCCGGAGTCCATGTGAAGTTAGTTTTCTTCTTCAGTGTCACGACCCGGAATTCCCACCGTCGGGACCGTGATGGCACCTAACATTTCACTTGCTAGGCAAGCCAACGTTAGAGGATTCTTAATGCCAACTTTAACCAATTTCAATAACAAGAATAATTAAGCTAAAACTGATTTGTGGAATAACATAAAACTCATAACATCTTATACATTTAGGATCTGGAGTCACAAGTCACGAGCTACTATGATTTACTACAAACAGAGCCTAAAAGGAAAGACACTGTTCCGAAAGAAAAGAAATAATAAAATAATGTGACAGAGAAGAGACTCTAAGGTCTGCGGATGCCAGCAGATCTACCTTGGGTCTCCTATCGAGCAAGTCCAACTGCTAACCTCACGCTCAGCTCGGGCCGACACCAAAATCTGCACAAAAAGTGCAGAGTGTAGTATGCCTACAAATGACCCTATGTACTCTGTAAGTGTCGAGCCTAACCTCAACAAAATAGTGACGAGGCTAAGGCAGGTCACTCACACTACAACCTGTACGCAATATGAATAATATAGACAGAAAAGAAATACAGAATGAAATGAAGCAGTCAATTGAAAGTAATAGCTACAACTTCAAGAATAAATTGGTAAACGTTTAGAATTTACCAATCCTTAAGTGCAAAAGGAAATACTGTAAAACTATCACATCTCAGAGGAATATAAACACGCAGGTTGTTGCGGCGTGCAACCCGATCCCACTGTACTTCACATAATCCTCCATTATTTCCTCTTAACAACATTAACACCAAAGACTATATATATATATATGTGTGTGTGTGTGTGTGTGTGTGTGTGTGTGTGTGTGTGTGTATGTGTGTGTGGCGGCCCACAACCCAATCCCACCATATCACAATATCAGATCATAGTTTACCCTTATTCCATAAAAAAAATTTACCCTTATTACGCCTGTTGCGGCGTGCAACCCGTTGCCACCGTACAGTCTAGATTCACCCTTATTCCACCTCATTATACCACTCTTATTTTACCTGTTGCGGCGTGCAACCCAATCCTACCATATCAATATCAAGTACTCAATATGCAGTGTAAAACTTACAATTCAAATCACGGAAAATCCTTTACATTCCCTAAACACCAAACTGAAACAAATAGGAAACCTTGTACAACATGATAATCCGCATAAGTAATTCTACACAACGAGACTAATCCAGAATTTTCAACTAGAAGGTGCAAATAAACCAACTTGAGCAAATAGTAGGAGATCATGAAACTATGAAAATATGAAAATATCTAATATCATAAACAGGAGGAAACAATGACTAACATGTAGCAATTAGGAATGGGAACACATTTAGAACATACAACAATTAAGATAGGGAAAGAGATAATTTAAGAAAAACAGGAAACAAGGAAAATTGACAATTCGGCGGCGCAGAAGCACTCGTCACCTCGCATATACGCTGCTCGCATGAAATTCACATAGCACATAATTTGAGGGTTCCTAATTCCCTCATGTCAAGGTTAGACATAACACTTACCTCGCTCCAAATACTACCCAATGCTCAACCACAACTTTGCCTCTCAAACAAGCCTCCGAACCAATAGAATCTAGAAAATTACCAACCAAACATTACAAATTAAGCCTTAGGAACTGCCCACGATTGCAACGAATTCAATTTAGTCCATTCTTGAAAAGCTCAACAAAAGTCAACCCTCTGGCCCTCTTGGTTTGATCATGGAGTTCGGACCAAAATCTGATTACCCATTCACCCTCGAGCCCGGTTATGTAATTTATTTTTGAATCCGGCCTCAACTTGAGGTCTAAATTCTCAATTTACCAAATCCCTAATTTCTACCAAAAAACCCCCCAATTTCCACCATGAAAACACTAGGTTTTAGGTTAAGAACTTGTGTAGTTTAATGAAAGATTGAAAGGAATTAGGTTAGAATCACTTACCAATGATTTGGGGAAGAAAGGGTCGTGGAAAAATCGCCTCTAGGGTTCTAGGTTTTGAAAATTTTATGAATGAGAGAATATTCCCGTCTAACTTAAGTTTTACACATCTGCATATGTCGCAAATGCGACCAAGGGTTCACAATCGCGAACCCCGCAAATGCGAGAAATGCTTCGCAAATGCGCAACTCCCCTATCTCTGCTAGCTTCGCAAATGCAAACAGGATGTTCGCGAATGCGGACTGTAAGTATCGCAAATGCGAGACAAAACTTCGCAAATGTGAAGGTCCACCCCCAGCCCACAGCTCACAAATGCGATGGTCTCTTTGCAAATGCGAGGCTCGCATTTGCGAGCCAGACCTTGCAAATGCAAAGTCTGCAGTTCTAAGTTCAAACCACTCTGTACCCTATCCGAAACTCACCCGAGCCCTCGGGGCTCCAAACCAAATATGCACACAAGTCCTAAAATATCATATGAACTTGCTCGCTCAATCAAAACACCAAAATAACGCCTAGGACTACGAATCAGACAAAAATCAAATGAAATTTTTAAGAAAACTTTAAAACTTCTATTTTTACAACCGAACGTCTCAATCACGTCAAATTAACTCCGTTTCTTACCAAATTTGACAGACAAGTCATTTATATCATAGTGGATCTGTACCAGCCTCCGAAACCAAAAGACGGACCCGGTATCAACAAAACCAAACATTAGTCAATTCTTAAAAACAATAAAACTTTCCCACTTTCACTTTTCACAAAAATCAATAACTCGAGCTAGGGACCTCTGAATTCAATTCTGGGCATACGCCAGGTACCAAATTAAAATACGGACCAACCGGGACCGTCAAAATACAGATCCGGGTTAGTTTGTTCAAAATGTTGACCAAAGTCAACCCAAATGAAATTTTAAGGCAAAATTCTTATTTCTATCAATTTTTAACATATAAGCCTTATGGAAGAACACTCGGACTGTGCACGCAAATTGAGGAAGGCTAAAATATGGTATTTGAGACCTTGAAACTGCACTTGAAATGAAGGATAACTCTTAGACCTCAGCTGTCGAACTTGCCGGCTAGAATAGCCACTGACTCCTCCTCGTAAGTCAAATCCTTGTCCAACTGGACAGAGCTGAAATCTAACACATGGGATGGATCGTCGCGCTACTTTAGCAGCATGGACACATGGAATACCGGATGAACAACTGCTAAACTAGGTGGCAATGCGAGCCTGTAAGCCACCTCGCCCACTCTCTCCAGAATCTCAAAGGGGTCCGATGTACCTAGGGCTCAACTTGCCCTTCTTTCCGAACCTCATCACACCCTTCATGGGTGATACCCGGAGCAACACTCTCTTCCCCACCATGAATGCAACATCACGAACTCTACGATCGGCATAGCTCTTCTACCTAGGTTGAGCTGTGCGAAGTCGATCTTGAATAATCCTAACCTTATCCAAGGCATCCTCTACCAAATCTGTACCCAACAACCGAGCCTCCCCCGGCTCAAACCACCCAACTGGAGACCGACACCACCTACCATATAATGCCCCATTAGGAGCCATCTAAATGCTCGACTGGTAGTTGTTGTTGTAGGCAAAATCTGCAAGGGGCAAGAACTGATCCCACGATCCTCCGAAGTCTATAACACATGCACAAAGCATATCCTCCAATATCTGAATAGTGCGCTCAGACTGTCCGTCTGTGTGAGGATGAAACATTATGCTCAACTCAACCCGCGTGCCCAACTCATGATGTACTGCCCTGCAGAAGTGCGAGGTGAATTGTGTACCTCGATCAAAAATGATAGACACGGGCACACCGTGATGACGGACGATCTCGCAGATTTAAATCTCTGCCAACCGCTCTAAAGAATAGGTAACTGCCACATAAATGAAATGAGCTGACTTGGTCAGCCAATCCACAATGACCCAAAATGCATCGAACTTCCTTTGAGTCCGTAGGAGTCCAAAACCGAAATCCATAGTGATACGCTCCCATTTCCACTCAGGAATCTCTATCTTCTGAAGCAAACCACCAGGTCTTTGATGCTCATACTTTACTTTCTGACAATTTAGACACCGAGCTACATAAGAAACTATATCCTTCTTCATCCTCCTCCACCAATAATGCTGCCGCAAGTCCTGATACATTTTGGCAGCACGGAGATGAATAGGATATTGGGAACTGTGGGCCTCCTCAAGAATCAACTCACGAAGCCCATCCACATTAGACACACAAACACCATTGTGTCGCACTGTGTCCCTAAGGACCAACAAATGAGGGTCGTTATACTTCCGATCTCTGATGCGCTCAAACAAAGAAGACCGAGCGACTGTACAAGCTAGAACACGGCTGGGCTCTGAAATATCCAATCTCACAAAATGGTTGTCCAAAGTCTGAATATATGATGCAAGTCGCCTCGCACCGATTGGAAGCCTCGCTGCCTTCCTACTCAAAGCATCGACCACCAGTTTGGCCTTCTTGTGATGATACAAGATGGTGATATCATAGTATTTCAATAGCTCCAACCACCTCCTCTGCCTAAAATTGATATCCTTTTGCTTGAACAAATACTGAAGGCTCCGATGATCCGTGAAAACCTCGTACAACACACCGTAAAGATAGTGCCTCCAAATCTTCAGCGCATGAACAATGGCTGTCAACTCTAACTCATGGATAGGGTAATTCATCTCATCAAACTTCAATTACCGCGACATATATGCAATCACCCTACCTCCCTGCATCAATACTGCTCCGAGCCCAACACAAAACGCATCACAATATACCGTATAAGATCCTGAACTTGTTGGAAACACCAATACCAGCACTGTAGTCAAAGCAATCTCGAGCTTCTGAAAGCTCACCTCACACTCGTTTGACCCTCCGAACGGGGCGCCCTTCTGGGTAAACCTAGTCAACGGGGTTGCTATGCATAAAAACCCCTCCACAAATCGACGGTAACAACCCGCCAAACCCAAGAAACTCCTGATCTCCGTGGCTGAAGTGGGTCTAGGCCAGTTCTGAACTGTCGCAATCTTCTTAGAGGCTACCTAAATGCCCACTGCTGATACAACGTGCCCCAAGAAAGCGATAAAATCAACCAAAACTCGCACTTTGAAAACTTAGCATATAATTGGTTGTCTCTGAGAGTCTGAAGTACAATCCTAAGATGCTTCTCGTGCTCCTCTCGACTGCGGAGTAGATCAAGATATCATCAACAAACACAATCAAGAAGGAGCCCAAACAAGGCTTGAATACTCGGCTCATCAAATCCATGAATGATGTTGGGGCATTTGTCAACCCAAAGGACATCACTAGAAACTCAAAATGCCCGTACCGAGTCCGAAAAGATGTCGTAGGCACATCGGATGCCCTAATACTCAACTGATGGAAGCCAGATCTCAAATCAATCTTTGTAAACACCTTGGCACCCTGAAGTTGATCAAATAAGTCATCAATCCTCGGCAATGGATACTTGTTTTTGATGATGAATTTGTTCAACTGCAAATAATCTATGCACATCCTCATCGATCCATCCTTCTTCTTCACGGATAACACAGGTGCACCCCAGGCGAAACATTAGGTCTAATGAAGCCCCCTAATGAAGCCCTTATCAAGAAAATCTTGCAGTTTCTCCTTTAATTTTTTCAACTCTAGGGCCATACGGTATGTCGTAATAGAAATGGACGGAGTGCCCGGAGCCAAATCAATACATAAATCAATATCTGTGTCGGGTGGCATCCCCGGCAGGTCTGCAAGAAACTCCTCTGGAAACTCACGAACAACTGGTACTGAATCCATGGAAGGAACCTCTGCACCAGAATCGCGGACATAAGACAAATAAGATAGACACCCATTCTCGACCATACGTCGAGCCTTCATATAAGTGATAAACATGTTGGTAGAATGGCTAGGAGTCCTTTTCCACTCTAATCGAGGCAACCCCGGCAAGGCTAAGGTCATAATCTTAGCATGAAAGTACAATATAGTGTGATAAGATGACAACCAATCCATACCCAAAATGATATCGAAATCAACCATATCGAGACGTAGAAGATCTACACTAGTCTCGACAATGGTGACTACACACGAACGATAAACACAGTCTACAACAATAGCATCCCCCACAGGTGTGGACACATACACTGGAGCACTCGAAGAATCACGAGGAACAACCAAATATGAAGCAAAATAGGATGACACATAAGAGTAAGTAGAACCCGGGTCAAATAGAACTGAAGCATCTCTACTGCAAACTAAAACAGTACCTGTGATAACAACGTCAGATGAATCAGCCTCAAGCCTGGATGGAAAAGCATAACATCGGGGTTGGGCCCCATCACTCTAAACTATGTCCGTGGGACAACCTCTAGTTGGCTGGCCTCCACCTCTAACTGCTTGACCTCCACCTCTAACAGTCAGTCTCCTAACTTTGCCTTCCTGACCCCTGCCTCTGGTTGGCTGAGCAGGTGGTGTAGAAACTGGTGCCGGGACCATCGAACGAGAACCCTGATGCTGTGGCGCGATGCCCAATAATATCGGACTGGTCCTTCTGATATGCCTATAACTACCACACTCAAACCATCCATCATGGTATTGTGGCTGCGGAAACTAACACTGACCCGAATGGGCCGGATAACCACGGTAATAACTCTGAATAGGAGGTGCACTGTAGGCTAGCTCTCCAGAATAAGGCACATAAGGACCATGACTCCCCGAAGCACTATGGGATGCTTGAAGTGCTGAATGAAATGGCCTAGGAATATGGCCTTTACCAAAAGTACCCATATCTCTAGATGAGGCACCGTTGAACCCACCGGAATGACGAGGTCTATTGTCAGACCCCTGACCTCCCTTTGCAAGAACCATCTCGCCTCGCCTGGCAACATTGGCAGCCGCCTGAAAAGAAATCCCACTCCTAGTATCCTTAGACATCTACAATCTGATAGGATGAGCAAGTCCCTCAATTAACCTCCTCACCCTCTCTCTCTCTCTCGGTAGGAAGTAGAAGAAGATCATGACGGGCCAAATCCACAAAACGGGTCTCATACTGAGTAACAGTCATATTGCCCTGCTAGAGACGCTCGAACTGACGACGATACTCCTCTCTCAATGTGATAGGGAGGAACTTCTATGGGAAGAGATGAGAGAATTGGTCCCAAGTAAGACCAGGCGATCCAGCTGGTCTAGTCAACAAATAATCTCTCCACCATTTTTTGGTGGAACCTGACATCTGAAATGCAGTAAAATCGACCCCATTAGTCTCCACTATACCCATGTTTCGTAGAACCTCATGAAAGTTGTCAATATACTCCTAGGGTTACTCTAAAGATGCACCACCAAAGTGAACTAGAAAGAGCTTAGTAAACCTGTCCAATCTCCATAAAGCCTCAGAAGGCATAGCTGACCCATCACCGGCCTGTACCGCAACAATCGACTTAACTACTCTAATTGGATGAGCTGCTGGAGTTAGATACTGGGGAGCCATCTGCTCCGGAGTGTGGGTAGCAGGTGTTTGTCCTCCTCCTCCATCCTGAGATACAACTGGTGCCATGGGAAATGCGCTAGTCTGGGCCACACTCTCTATAAGGTACACCAAGTAGACCAAAGCGTCGTGAAGTACTGGGGTGGAAATGAACCCCTCCGGAACCTGAGCTAGCCCGACATGAACAGTCTAGGCTGGAACCTCCTCGTCAAACTCTACCTGAGGCTCCAGTTCTGGTGTTGCTCCTCGGGATCTAGGCTGAGCCCTACCTCTACCTCGGCCTCAGCCTCGACCCCTGCCCCTCGTAGAAGCTGCCACTGGGGGCTCTGGCGGCTGCTCAGCTGAAGATGCGGTACGTGTTCTCGCCATCTGTGAGAGAATAAGAGTAGAAAAGTTCAATTAGCATTAAGAGAACAAAATCGCATGACAGATAAGAATAGAACTGAAATTTGTTACTAAACTTCATAGCCTCTAGAATATAAGTACCGACGTCTTCATACCAATCCTCACGACTCTACTAAGCCTGCTCGTGAATTGTCATGGCCCGGAATTCCCACTTGTCATGGCCCGGAATTCCCACCATCGGGACCGTGATGGCACCTAACAATTCACTTGCTAAGCAAGCCAACGTTAGAGGATTCTTAATGCCAACTTTAGCAGATTTCAATAACAAGGACACTTAAGATAAAATTGATTTGCAGAATAACATAAAACTCATAACATCTGATACATTTAGGATCTGGAGTCACAACTCACGAGCTACTATGATTTACTACAAACAGAGTCTGAAAGAAAAGCAACAGTAAGATAATGTGACTAGGAAGAGACTCCAGGGTCTGCGGACGCCGGCAGATCTACCTTGAATCTCATGTCGAGCAAGTCCAGCTGCTAACCTCACGATCAGATCGGTATGGAACCAAAATCTATACAAGAAGTACAGAGTGTAGTATGAGTACAACCGGCCCCATGTACTCTATAAGTGTCGAGCCTAACCTCGATAAAACAGTGACGAGACTAAGGTGGGTCACTCACACTACCACTTGTACGCACTATAAATAATATAGACAGAAAAGGAAATACATAATGAAATAAAGTAGTCAATTGAAAATAATAGCTACAACTTCAAGAATAAATCGAAGACGTTCAGAATTTACCAATCCTTAAGTACAAAAAGAAATATCGTAAAACTATCACAGCTCAGAGGAATATAAACACACAGGTTGTTGCAGTGTGCAACCCGATCCCACTGTACGTCACATAATCCTCCCTTATTTCCTCGTAACAACATTAACAGCAAAGAGTATATACATGTGTGTGTTGCAGCGCGCAACCCGATACCACCATATCACAATATCAGAATCATAGTTCACCCTTATTCTACTAAAACAATCCACCCTTATTACACTTGTTGCGGCGTGAAACCCGTTCCCACCATATAATATAGATTCACTCTTACTCCACCTCATTATACTACCCTTATTTCACCTGTTGCAGCGTGCAACCCTATCCCAACAAATCAATATCAAGTACTCAATATGCACAATAAAACTTACAATTCAAATCACGGAAAAGCCTTTACAATCCCTAAACATCAAATTGAAACAAATAGGAAACCTTGTACAATATGATAATCCGCATAAGTAATACTACAGGGCGAGACCAATCTAGAATTTACAACTAGAGGTGAATATAAACCAACTTGAGAAAATAGTAGGAGATCGTGAAACTATGAAAAGATCTAATATCATAAACAAGAGGAAACAATGATTAACATGTATCAATTAGGCATGGTAACACATTTAGAGCATATAAAAATTAAGATAGGGAAAAAGATAATTTAAGAAAAGAGGGAAAATAGGGAAAAACAGATAATTCGGTGGCGCATAAGCACTCGTCACCTCGCATATACGCCACTCGCATGAAATTCACATAGCACATAATCTGAGGGTTCCTAATTCCCTCAAGTAAAAGTTAGACACATCACTTACCTCGCTTCAAAAACTACTCAATGCTCAACCACAGCTTTTCCTCTCAAACAAGCCTCTGAACCAATAGAATCTAGCGAATTAACAAGAAAACATTACAAACTAGGCATTAGGAACTGCCCACAATTGCAAAGAATTCAATTTAGGCCATTCTTGAAAAGGTCAACAAAAGTCAACCCCCGGGCCCGCTTGGTCCAATCTCGGAGTTCGGACAAAAACCCGATTACCCATTCACCCTCGAGCCTGATTATGTAATTTGTTTTGGAATCCGACCTCAATTTGAGGTCTAAATCTCCAATTTACCAAATCCCTAATTTCTACCCCAAAAAACCCCAAATTCTACCATGAAAACACTAGATTTAGTATGTAGGAATTCGGATTGTGAGGAGAGAGAAGCTCTGGCGAGAGGCGATTAGGGCGACTAGAGAGAGAAAGCTCATC
>MDKI01097202.1:0-10740 GCA_005239505.1 Nicotiana paniculata
ATGCGCATAAAATGTAAGGTATATCACATGTTAAACTATGCAATTTAGTCTCGCATCACTCATGCAGATTTTCCTCAGAGCACGGGCCCGAATCCCATTCCAAAGAAAATTCGCATGCCGGATATACCGAAGTACAGCGGAACCACCAATCCTAATGAATATATCACTACGTACACGTGCGGTATAAAGGGAAATGACTTAGAGGACGATGAGATCGAGTCTGTTTTGTTGAAAAAGTTTGGGGAAACTTTATATAAGGGAGCAATAATTTGGTATCACAACTTGCCTCCAAATTCCATCGATTCATTTGCGACTTGGTATCACAACTTGCCGGTTTCCGATGATTGGGCCGTTCAAGATTTCACCCAAGGGTTAAACGAGCGAATCTCGATAGCATCACGACAGTTGAAGAAAAATCTGATTGAATATCCAGTTGTAACCTGGGGAAACGTGCACAATCGATATCAATCGAAGATCAGGGTCGAGGAAGACCAGTTAGGAGCCCCTTCGGGTTCAGTTCATCAAAATAGGCTAGCAGCTAAAGCCCCGAGGGATATCGATAGGGAGCCGAGGTCAAACAGGGAATGATATCAGCCATATACTGCAGATCGAAGGAATAATGGCTCGGGACACAATGCATCCCGGAATGATCGAAGAATTGATCGGGGGAAAAATCCTCGGGGACTCATGAATAAGAATGGATTCGACAAGCATACCGCCCCACAGAAGCACCTCAATTATTAGAGTACAACTTTAGCGTCGATGCCTCGGGTATCGTCTCGGCCATTGGAAGGATTAAAGACACTAGGTGGCGCAGACCTATACAAACTGACCCTTCTCAAAGGAATGCAAATACCATGGCACACATGGCCATAGGACTGAAGACTACAGACAGTTGAGAGAGAAAGTAGCTCGATTATTTAACGAAGTCCACCTTCGAGAATTCCTCAGTGATAGATCCAAAAATCACTTCAGGGAAAGAGACGCCAATAGAAAGAATGAGCAAGAGAAACCTCAGCATGTTATGCACATGATCGTCGGTGGAGTCGACATCCCACAAGGACGTGTCTTCAAATGCACCAAAGCATCGATTATAAGGGAGAAACGGACCTGAGACTACATGCCCGAAGGCACCCTTACATTCAACAGCGAGGAGACAGAAGGCCTCTCTCAGCCGCACACCGACACCATGATAATTTCTATTTTGCTAAATAAAATCCAGGTTAAACGTTTTCTTGTGGATCCAGGTAGCTCGGCAAACATAATCAGGTCGAGGGTCGTAGATCATCTCGGACTGATAGATCAAATTGTACCTGCATCTCGAGTCCTAAACGGCTTCAACATGGATAGTTAAACAACAAAGGGAGAGATAATCCTACCACTGAACGTAGTCGGGACAATCCAGGAACAAAATTTCATGCTATCGAAGGTGACATGAGATACAATGCACTGCTCAGAAGGTCGTGGATCCATAACACGAGGGCGGTACTTAGACCCTTCACCAAATGATGAAGTTTCCAACAATAGATGGTGTGAAAACAGTTTCGAGGGAACAACACGCAGCAAAGGAAATGTTCGCAGTTGACGAAGTGACGTCGACGCCAGCACCTTTGACCTCAGGAAAATCGAATATCAAAGACAAGCAGATGGCTAAATAGAAATCACTGTCCTCGGCCTCGATAGAGTCAGAGGATCTGGTAATTAAATAAGAAGAAGAGGATTTCCTTACACCTCGAACTTTCGTTGTTCCCGAGGAATCAAATGCAACCAAGTCAACGGTCGAGGAGTTGGAACAGGTGATACTAATCGAGCATCAGCCTGAACGGAAGGTATACCTGGGAACGGGATTAACCCCCGAACTCAGGAAAAAATTCATTCAATTCCTTATCGATAACATAGATTGCTTTTCTTGGTCCCATTTAGACATGACAGGGATCCCACCGGAGATAACAACATATCGGCTAAGTCCCGACCCAAGGTTTAAACCAGTGTAGTAAAAGAGAAGGCCCCAGTCCGAGGTAAAACATGCATTCATAAAGGACGAGGTACCTAAACTTCTCAAAATAGGATCCATTAGGGAAGTAAAATACCCTGAATAATTAGCCAATGTAGTCGTAGTCCTTAAAAAAGGGAACAAACTTAGAATGTGCGTGGATTACAAGGATTTGAACAAGGCATACCCTAAAGACTATTTTCCACTGCCTAACATCGATCGTATGATCGACGTCACGGTTGTCCACGAGACCCTTACCTTTCTCGATGCTTATTCCGGGTACAATCAAATTCAGATGAACCCGGAGGACCAGGAAAAGACCTCATTTATCACCAAGTATGGAACGTATTGTTACAATGCAATGCCTTTCGGACTAAAAAATGCAGGAGCTACTTTCCAATGCCTAGTAAATAAGATGTTCGAAGAACAAATAGGTAAATCAATGGAAGTTTATATTGATGACATGTTAGTTAATTCTCTGCGCGCAGAGGACCATTTGGCTCATTTGCAGGCAACGTTCGAGATTTTGAGAAAATATAACATGAAACTTAACCCCGAGAAATGTGCCTTCGGGGTCGGTTCGGGGAAATTCCTCGGCTTCATGGTGTCGAATAGGGGGATCGAGATCAACCCCGACAAAATTAAAGCCATCGAAGACATCACCGTTGTGGACAGTGTAAAAGTCGTACAATGGCTGACCGAACGGATAGCTGCTTTGGGCCAATTTGTCTCGAGGTCGTCAGATCGAAGTCACGGGTTCTTCTCCTTACTCAAAAAGAAAAATGATTTTTCATGGACCCCGGAATGTCAACAAGAATTGGAAGAGTTAAAGCGGTACTTATTGAACCCACCCTGATCCACACTCCGAAGGCGGATGAAAAGCTATACTTATACTTGGATGTGTCCGAATTAGAGATAAGTGGCATACTAGTTCGAGAAGAGCAAGGTACGCAATTTCCTATTTATTATGTAAGTCGAACCTTAGGAGATGCTGAAACTAGGTATCGCACTTAGAGAAGTTAGCACTGCATTAATAAGCACATCTAGAAAATTAAAGCATATTTCCAGTGTCACCCCATATGTGTATTAACCACTTATCCTCTCCGAAATATTTTGCATAAGCCCTAGTTATCAGGCCGATTGGCCAAATGGGCCGTCGAACTTGGCGGGTACGATATCGAATATCAACCCCGAACGGCCATCAAGTCTCAAATCTTAGCTGACTTCGTGGCTGATTTTATGCCAACCCGCGTATACGAAGGGGAGAAGGAACTTCTACTAAAATCGGGTACGTCATTGGGGGTATGGATCCTCTTCACGGATGGAGCCTCTAATGTGAAAGGGTTCGGGCTCGGCATTGTCTTAAAACCGCCTACGGGTAGTAATATTAGACAATCTATCAAAACTCCTAGGTTGACTAACAATAAGGCCGAGTACGAGGCCATGATTGCAGGTCTCGAATTAGCTAAAAGCCTGGGGGCGGAAGTCATCGAGGCCAAGTGTGACTCTATTTTGGTGGTGAACCAAGTGAACAAAAGCTTCGAGGTTCGGGAAGATAGGATCCAAAGGTATTTGGACAAGTTACAGGTGACATTGCACCGCTTCAAGGAGTGGACCCTACACGTGCCTCGAGAACAAAACAGTGAAGCCGATGCACTTGCAAATTTGGGGTCATCGGTCGAAAAAGATTATATGGCCCCGGGAATTGTCGTCCAATTATCGAGATCTGTGGTCGATGAGGGTCACGCTGAGATAAACTCCACAAGCTTGACTTGGGATTGGAGGAATAAATATGTTGAATATTTAAAGCACGGAAAGCTCCCTTCGGATCCTAAAGAGTCAAGATCCCTATGAGCTAAAGCAGCTCGATTCACATTGGATGAAGATGGAACGTTGTACAGGAAGACGCTCGATGGACCGTTGGCAATATATTTAGGACCGGGGGACACCGATTATGTTCTACGAGAGATCCATGAAGGCACTTATGGGAACCTCTCAGGCGCCGACTCTTTGATTCAAAAAGTAATTAGAGTTGGGTACTACTGGGATAGCATGGAAAAAGACATTAAGGAGTTTGTTCGAAAATGCGATAAATGCCAAAGGTTTGCACCAATGATCCATCAGCCCGGAGAACAACTCCATTCAGTCTTATCCCCGTGGCCATTCATGAAATGAGGGATGGACATCGTCGGCCACCTGCCAACGGCACCAGGTAAAGCTAAATTCATTATGTTTATGACTGACTACTTTTCTAAATGGGTGGAAGCACGGTCCTTCGAGAAGGTAAGAGAAAAAGAGGTCATAGACTTCATATGGGATCACATCGTGTGTGGGTTCGGGATATCCGCTGAAATCATATGCGACAACGGGAAGCAATTCATCGCAGCAAGGTAACAAAGTTCCTCGAAGAACACAAAATAAAAGGATCTTATCGACACCATATCACCTAACCGCAAATGGACAGGCCGAATCAACGAACAAGACTATTATCCAAAACTTGAAGAAAAGGTTGAGTGACGCTAAGGGGAAATGGAAAGAGGTCCTGCCCGAGGTCCTTTGGGCATACCGAACGACATTAAAGTCAACCATGAGGGCAATTCCGTCCTCCTTCGTATATGGCTCTGAGGCCTTAATCCCAGTCGAGGTCGGAGAACCTAGCACTAGATTTCGGCATGCAACGGAGGAATCGAATCACGAGGCTATGAACACTAGCCTCGAGCTATTGGATGAAAAATGAGAAGTTGCACTTGTTCGGATGGCAGCACGAGAGCAAAGAATCGAGAGATATTATAACAGAAGGGCCAACCTTCGCCACTTCGGAATCGGGGACTTAGTTCTAAGGAAAGTCACCCTAAATACTCGAGACCCAAACGAGGAAAAACTAGACCCGAATTTGCAAGGTCCATATCAAGTTATTGGTATCATCAGAAAGGGATCTTACAAACTCGGCACGATGGAAGGCAAACAATTTCCAAACAATTGGAATGTATCACTACTCAAACGATATTATTGTTGAGGTATGACTTTCTCCTTTTTTCCATTTGCATTCGAGACTAACTCATTGCAGATGTTCGATCGAAGACGTCGAGGGGACCCTTCTACACGAAGACCTTAGGTTTTAAAGCACGCGTTTCACTCTTTTTTCATTAGATCAGGTTTTATCCCAAATGGGTTTTTCCGGCGAGGTTTTTAACGTGGCAACAACTTTGTGTTACCTAAGGGGAATTCAACAATATCCAAGGCTTCTTTTCAATCAACCTCGAATACTGGGGGCATCACCCCTCGGAGGCTATCTTTTCGAGAAAAATACTTCACGCCAAAGAGGGCCTCGAGTGGACCATGCTCGAGCCCGGCGGACCGAGTTCGAGCCTGATGACGGAGTGCAAGGCTCAAAGATCGGAGTACATGATGAATACCGAGGCCGAGTATGACCAACCCCGAGATAATTTCGTTATGGATTTGTAACAGAAAGAGCAAGATTCTCGCAATGGCACAAAGATCAAGGCGTAAATTCCAGAACGGATTTGTACGAATTCGTACCAGGAGGTTAGACAGTTGTCCAATTAGATTCCTTATTAAAAACAGAAATGTACCTTATTTAGGATCTTCGTATTATATAAATGGGGGCTCACTCATTTGTAAGGCATCAATCATTGGCAAAGGAATATACATTCTTACTTTTTTGCTCATCATTCATCAGAATTGTCTTTTAGCTTTATTGTTCTTACTTTACTATTCTCATTAGCATACCTCGAGGCCATCATAGCTCGAGGTCAAGACTTGTTCGCACACTGGTTTGATTCAACGTACTTCCTTAATTTATACGTTTGTTTTCTTGGCTATCAGTTAGTATTGGACCAAATCACGTATCTTTAAGACCACAATACAAATTTAATTATTACTCGATTTTCAGGGTAAACAATACTAAAAGCAGAAGTTCGAATGAAGGAGAAGCATGCAAGGGATGACAGTCTGGCCATCACTATCACTTTAACAGGATACTACAAATTACTGGTCAAGATGGAAACTTGGTGTAAGGTGGAAAGAGATGGCTGGGAGTATAGTTCTAACAGTTGCAAGATTTTCTGCCTTTGAAATTTGATTGTAAGAGATGGTTATTTTTGCATTATGCAGGCTACAGTAAAAAAAACATGATGCTTTTGTAGATTCTCGTGCAAGAGAAGAAGAATAGCAGGTACTGTAGAGAGAGTTTAATCGTTATGGTCCAAAGAGAAGAGATAAAGTTTGAGAGACTTAACTCATCTTTGGGCAATATTGCTAAATTTTTATAACCAAAAGATTTATGTATTAAGATCAATATGGGCATCCCATTTTGGTTATGTGCTTTCTAATTTTCCAGACTTTATGTCTTACAGAAGTTTTTCCTTTTCATTCTTTGGAAATAATATAGTTATTTAGCCAACTATTTCTTTGTATAACATATATATGCTGGACAATTTTAGCTTCCATTCTACTGTTTTTCGAATCCTTATTTAGTCTATTTTCTTTTGCTTCTCTTCCTCTTCTTTTCTTCAAGGGATGAAATTTAGGAATCGGATGTGTAAGCAGGTTTTGATATTTCTGTTGGGTATTATTGCAATGCTAATATTTATGAAGGGAGACTTTTACCAGAAATGCTTCTCTTTGGTCTTTCTCATGGAAGTAGGCAGAAGAATGTACTGTTGCAAATGTATATTTCGTACAACTTTATTCCTCAAATGAATGTATATAGTAGAATTATCAAGTTCTTGATACTGTTTTTCCTTTTAATAATATTGCTAAATCTTTGAGCAAGTAAGAAATTATCTTTTTAGTATTAAACCTTCTTGGTAAAACAATGTTGCGGACTGTGGTACAATGGTGTGTAAGTTCTAACAAATAATTTGAGCAAGCGGAGATCAACTTTAACACATACACGCAACGTAATTATGCAGTTGACACTTAAGACTAACATTTGGCAATTATCAAGTTCTTCACCAAACCAAACAATTCTAAGGTAACCTAGAATTAATAAGAGATTTTTACATCGTAGGTCACTTATCTAAAGACTATTAATATAAATAAAATCAATTCTTGTTTATTCCAAAAATAACATATCTATTTATAAATATAGTAGGTTTCAAAGTCCATACTTCTCTCATTTTATCCGTCATATATAAACTTTGATTATCTGTTATTGTTATTGTTAATTATTCTAAGATTATCCGTTATTGTTAACTATACATTATGATATTCCTAAGATTTTTTTATAACATACGTGGTTTATGATAAATTATACCATATGTAAAGGAATAAGTAGGTATGGTTTATAATGTACATATACCACATATATATATGACCTTACATTTCGCGTGATATATAAACTTTCATAATATAAAGGAGGTATAAGGTAAGCAGGTAAGCAAATAAATAAATAGGTTGTATAATATAGACAAATTAATGGTAGAAAGATCTTGTAATTTTATACCGAAAAATATAATTTTTGCTCGATTTTAATTGTAGAAAATGTTAGATCCGAAAAAATCATGTGTCATGCGGGAACTAGCAAAGCAAACATTGAACGACGATAAATCAGACAACAAACGAAAAATATACCAAAAGATATACAAACATTTAACGTGATTCGGTCAATTGACCTACGTCCACGACGGAGATGAACAATCCGCTATAATAAATTATAAAAGAGAGTACAAAATAACGAGAGAACAGCCTCATGAAGAGGCAAACACAAGTGACGCACTAACACTTTTCCCGTAAAGTTTCCCCTTAACACTACTCTCAAACCTCATATGACTAAGGAAGAATCTTCAATTTATAAAAGTCCAAACATTTTCCTACAAGAAAAAGGACTAGCCAAACATGGAGGAATTATAATTTACTTCTACAAATCCTTAACAGAAAGATCTTTCCATGTATCGAAGGAATCATTGCAACAATTAGGAATAAATCATTTGGCATTTGGGTTTAAAATAGGTGATTATTTTTTATTAGCTATAAAATAGGAAAGGATTGGTACAAACGTGATTCATGGTCTACGATTCCGTTATGGATTGGACTGTAGACCTGTTGCTGCTACTTTTGTGAATTGATTAATGCTACTACGATTTTGTAATATTTTATTAAATACTGGACAGTTATGAAACCTCCCCACAATTAATAATTGAAGATTTGCAGGGCCATACACTAGGAAATAATTCAGATTCCTGGAACTAATTTCCCATTTTCTTAAATACTTATATCAAAATGAGTTATAACCCATACCACCAGTCTCATAAATCTTGTGTGTCCACCCCATGCTATTCAAAAATGTATTTAAAACTAACCATACCGCAATCCACATTCTGCAGAAGATCAAATTTCATAGTGCCGATGCCCGGGATCAAACCTGTTTTGCCTGGACTTACCATTGTAATACAAGATTAAAAAACCAAAAAGACTGAAAAGAAGGCCCGCCCGGATAGTGAAATTCAGAACACGAAAGCATAATAGATTCAAGACTGGATAACATAACATAACATAAAAGGAAGATAACCTCCACAATGTATAAAGCTAACCGGAATCCAAAATAAAACATCCTATAAGGAAAACTAAAAAGTTATCTCTGAAAAGCTCATCCTAGCAAAATCTATTTCACTACCAAGGAAATTATCTAATCAAAAAGGAAATTTCCACATTACTTTGACAGTGCATAATCACTCAAGACACAAGGTTGTCATTGAGGGAAAGAGAGGCGAGTTGGTCAGCAGGGCTATTAGCCTGCTGAACATTCTTCAAAACTTCCATAGCCTCATTAACTTTGGCCTTCAACGCCTCTGGTGATTCAAGCAGATGCAAAACCTCAGTTTGATCCATCTCAAGAAGCATGCCCGTCACCTTTGCTGCATGCTCGTGCTCCAGCTGATCAACAAGTGGGTACAGACTTTCACCCAACATCTGCAACATAATGCACAATGTTAACAGAAATCAAACTAAAGTGGGCAACAAAATAACAATGCAACTAAATGAACTTTACCGTCCTCTGCTGTTCAGGTGGTGCATTTGCGAGGGCAGAAGCCAATGTTGAAATTGGCATAGGCTGTCCCATAGCAGCTTCTCGAGGCAGCATGCCACCCATGTCATATGGAACAGAAAGCATACCCCCTGCCGGACCTGGTACTGGCGCCTCCTGCCCATTACGACCAGGTGGATACCGATACATTCTTCCCCTTGGGAGCATCTGAAAAGATGATTTCAGAATGAATTTTCTTTCATAAAGATAAACTCTACAACAGAGATAATAGACTAACCTGCTGCTGCATCATGGGCATGGGCTGCTGAGTTTGTTGCACAGGCCCTGCACCACGTCGACCACCCGGTCGCTGGCCTTGCTGACCCTGCTGGACTAATGGCATAAAGAAGTTGGGCAAAGGAGCTCCTCCAGGCCGCATTCCAGGAACAAGCTGCTGTTGATAGCCAAATCCAGCCTGAAACAACACTCTTTTTACTATACAGAACACAATTCTCATAGAATCCTAATTTTTCTCCCAAAAGAAAGAGAAAAAAAAAGTTCCTAGATGTAATTACTTTTTATTGACTCAACCACATGAAGTTAGGCAATCCTGAACCTGCCTTCTATAATCACAAACCAACCATCCAACCAAGAACATAAAAAACTGTGCAATGACATCCAGAAGTAACCTAAGAACCTGATGTCGACAAGAGTTTATAGTATTGATACTCAAACTGGGCAATCCTGAACCTTAGTCTTGTCCTCAAATCAGAAACCACTATTCCAACCAATTACATTAAACTATGAAACGGACGTCCAGAAATAACCCAAGAGACTGAGATCCACAAGCATTGCTAGTATTATTACTCCAATCACAAGGAAGATGGTTACCTGGGGTGGTATCATACCAGGAGGAGCCTGCCCATAAAATAGTTGCTGCCCAATACCAGGAGCACCAGGAGGATACATTGGCATACGAGGAGCCATAGATGCAGCCATTGCAACTGGTCGCAGTTGTGAAAATTGTGCCTGTGTATACAAGAGCAGTGTGGCATGCCATACATTACACAATTTATTATTTGAAGTCCCACAAGGGACTATATATTACACATTTGACAGATCAAAATTTTTAGTGCAGATTGAAGTGATCAGCAAAGATCATATCAGCTATTGAGCCACAGTTCAAAAATACCTCTTTTAGCTGCCTCACCAGAAATCCGCCAAGAAGATAAAAGTTTGAAAAGATACATTATTATCTGTCTGCTATAAACTATGAGCAATCTATAGAGCCGTATCCGAAAATATAATCTATATGTCAAAAGAATGGGACCGCTTGGATTCTTACCTGCAACCTAGCTCTTCTCTCCTCTTTGCGCTGAGCAAGTGCAACGTAGAGTGGCTTGCTAACTATCATTTTCCCGTTCATCTCAGAAAGCTTGAACCCCCAAAAAATTAAAAAGAACGTGTCATCTTAACCAGCATTTCATCAACCCAAAAGAAAAACTCGCACAAACAATAACTTACAGCTTTGGAAGCTTCTTCTGGAGTTGAGAAAGCAACAAATCCAGATCCTCTGCTGATTCCACTAGGATCTCGCATAACCTGCAGAATACAGTAACACAACAGGCCTAAAGATGAAGCCAATGCCGAAAAGTGGTATATCCAAGAGAATTAGATTCCTGGATATACGCAGTTTACCTTGCAAGAAGTAACTGTGCCAAACTCCGAAAAAAGTTCCTTGAGTTTATCATCGTCAATG
>MDKI01248150.1:0-27159 GCA_005239505.1 Nicotiana paniculata
TATATATATATATATATAAGATGATGATAAAAGTTGATAATTTAGAGTGTAAAATGGGTATTTGACAATTAAAAGTTTGAGAAATCTGGTTGAATGACCTTCTGAGTACTATAGGCACAACTAAGTGACTTTTTTGTTACAAACGAAAGAAAAATAACTTTATTAGATAATTTCTGATAGTTAAGTGACCATTTAATTAAAGAACTCACAAGAAAAGAACAAAAATCAATTCACCAAGAAAAATAGAAAAGGAGATGAATCCACCAAAAAAGAAAAATCTGAAGTATTTTTCATGATGATCTGAACTACAAGGAAATAATGACAGATTTTGATGAAGATAGGGTCATAAATTATCATTTACCTCTTTCTAATATTGTAATTTGCTTTAGTTACCATTCTTGCCGGAGTGATATAGTACCATATAGTTTATATGATCAGTGGCGGAGGCACGATCTTCACGAAGGGGGTTCAAAAAAAAAATTTGTAGCTAGTGGGAATTGAATTTATGACCTTATCAAGGTTTTGAACCCCCTTGACCACTAAACTACACTTCTGAATTGTGTTAAGAGGGTTCAAAACTTAATATACAAAGATAAAAAACAGATTTTACCTTATATATATATACATTATAATTTTTCGACAAAGGGGGTTCCGCCCCTGATTGTGATGTGCCTCAATCGGTACTCAACAACGATTGCAAGCAAAACATATTTTCCAATTGAATTATCAGATGTTAAGAAAATATGTATTGCCCAAAAGATCGGGGCAACGATGGAGGCATTGCAATGCAACAATAATAAAAACGTAACTATGCCTCAATCACAATTAACTTGAGTACTGCTTTATTTAAACGGAAAAGGGCTATATATGTCCTTCTACTATCGGATAGTATTAGTTATTTTATACTATTAGACGTTTCTTATCCCTGTCGTTAGTCTTTTTAAAAAATATACCCCTCCCATGCACACATATTGTGGCATATTTTTAGAACCCCAGGCCATTTTTTGTTTTTCCAACCCAAGATCCATACCTGAAAATGTACTAAACCTATATTGAATAAGAAGTCATCTTCTTTTCTTCTCAAAAATTAGGGTTTAGACTCCATCTTTTTAGTAGGTCATACTTAGGGCAATTGCTTAGTTATTTGTACCTTTCACAATACGTCTATACGTACATAGAAAAAATTTCTCTAAATAAAATAAATTTCTAGAGATAAGTTTTAATGCGTTACTAATAGTCTAATCCAACTTATCTTTGGGATGTAGAATTGCCATGGCGTCATTGAGGCATTCCACGTGACGACTGTTGTTGGTGCCCTTGTAACTAAGATTGTCGACGACCAATCCATTCTAGAGGTAATAATTAAATTAATCGGTAGTACACTTTATAATTTCTTACCCCAAATTAAGATCTTATATAACCAAACAATGTAGGATGAAGCAAGGTTGAAGGAAGTACTTAGGTTTGCCTGTGAATGTAGAGCCATCACAACAACAAAGAAAGGAGCAATCCCAGCTCTGCCAACTGAATCTGAAGCCCTCATAGTATGGTTTTCGGGTATGGATCTTGGGTTGGGAAAAGAAGTTGGTTCTGGGGATCTAAAGGTATGCCACGTGTCCGCACCGATTGGGTCCGTTAATGGAAGAGGTAAATTTGTTAAAAAGGCTAACGACTGGGGTAAGAAACGTCGAATTGTATAACGGGGATATAAATAACTAATATTTGATAGTAGAGGGACATATACGGCCCTTTTTCATTATTTAAATTCAACTAATATCATCATCATACTAAATAAATAAAAAAATGGATCTTTTTCTTCCATTATTCCTATCTTTAGCTAAGTCTGTATTAATTCTAAAAATTTCTAGGTCTTTCGAGATAACTTCCTTACATGTGATTTTAGACCTATCCCGACCTTTTTAACACCTTCACTCACCATAGGTTTACCTACGGAGCGGTGCATCTATAAGCCGATACGGAACATGAACAAAGTATCTCAAGTGACATATTCTTATTTTATCCTCAATACATGCTACTTGCACCTTTTGACAAATGTGATCATTTTTAATCTTATCTATTTTTGAATGGCCGCTACATCCATCTTATCATTCGCATATCTGCGACGCTCATCATATTGATATGGTAGATTGTAATTGCCAAACATTCACTATTATATAACATTGCCGGTCTTATAGTTTTTCCGAGCGAGGTATTGCAATATAGTGATTACTTTTTTGACTAATTATTTGATTTTTTTCATGCGCTTAACAGTATAACCTTTGGTACTAAAAAAATTTTCAATATGCTTTTGTTAAGTTATATGTGTTTTAATAATTAACAACATGTGCATTGCACATGTGCTAACAGGTCGAGTGGATGATTCCTTTCGGCTGTAAACTATCAATAAAAGAATAGAAGTATTGTTGTGCAATATTTTAGAAGATCTTCACTATATATATATATATATATATATATATTCTGATTAACGGAGGTATTTAAGAATATTATGCTAATATCTTTTATGATATCAGGGGCAACAGGTAGAATGTAAATTTTGAAAAGATCCTCAACCAGAATTAGAGTCCTTACATATTTAGGACTCCAAAAATCTTGGTTACCAGATTCATTTGATTAACTAACGTGTGAGTATTTTTTTTTCCTTTGTCTTGAAAGAATATATTTCACATATAAATTGAGAGCTCGTGCAATACTAGGAACAATCATTTTCTAATGCATTACTCTTGAAGTGCTTGATCCCAATTCACTCAGCAAGTATGTGAAGAATATTATTGCAGTTACACATGTAACTTGAGTCAGTGTAGTTCATTAACATTAGGCTATTGAGTAGTAATTTTATCTTCTGCTGAATAGTATAGTAGTCTTAGTTGTTTTACTTTTACATTTACAAGTTAGAGTGGCTTGCAAGTGTGAGATAATCATAGGACTGTTAGAGTATGAAGTTGTTTTAGGTTTAGATTTCAAGAGTTGTAATTTGAATATTTTTTATGCTTATTTATTCTAGTGGAGTTTAGAATTAATCCTTACGAGGTAGGTTGTGATTTTCGTATTTTTTGAGTCAGATAATTTTCCACGTTAAATCTTGTGTCGTTTACTTATTCGTACTTTAGTTTTCACTGCACTTAAAGTAATAAGTAAAGAACCAATAACATAGGCAAATTCTAGGAAGCACTCAAACTAATAATTGGTACCGGAGCAGGTTCTCCTAGGTCAAGCTAACACCTTGAGAGATCCTGAAAGATAAATGCACCACCCGAACTAATGAAGGACAGTCTACCACTAGGCCACCACTGTTCAATGGCCGATACTACAGCTGTTGGAAGGTAAGGATGGAGGATTTCCTAATAGTTGAAGACTGAACGTTGGACCGTAGTCAATCGAGGTCCTCTTATTCCCACCAAACAAGCTGGAACCAAGCTGTCACGACTCAATTCCCATCATAGACCGTGATAGCGCCCAACGTTACCGTTAGGCAAGTCAACGATGAACCATTGACACAAACAATCGTTCATAAAACTCTTTAAAATTGAGAATTACAATAATAAAGCGGAGATATATTTAGAAATCATGATAAAATACTTTCATTCTTATTAAGTCATGAGATATTAACAAATCATAAAGCGAAATGATATAAATATCATGTACAACTATGAACATCTACTAAAAATTTCCAAAATCCAGTGTTATAAGGGCACGAGAAACTAATAGGATACACAAACCACTACAACTATTGTCTGAAGTGAAACTAGATAGAATACAATAAATATAGGGGGGGAGACTATGGGTATTGCGGGTCGAAGCATGGGAAGCAGCTCATCACTAAGTCTCCGTCTGATACGACTGCGCGCTTGAGTGACCATCTGACGTACCTGTCTTTAGTACCTGCACGATTAGTGTAGAGTGTAGTATGAATACGTAAATCAACGCATATCCAGTAAGTATCTAGTCTAACCTCGAAGAAGTAGTGACGAGAAGTTGATATCGACACTTACTAGTGGTCTAATAATAACATATATAAAAGTAGACAGGTATAAATCATAACAAGTAGCAACGCAATAGATAATTATAAATAACATGATTTTCAACATAAGAATAGCTATGAAATCATCAAATACTATATACGGCCTCGAACGAAACAAAGATAACCAGTATCAGATAAAATGTCAAATTCAAGTCAGGAAAAGCTCACATGTACTCTAACTCCCTACCGAATATTACGTACAATTCTTCCGAGGTGAACGGTCTGATCCCATAAATGTATTGTTATATAATACGGCAGAGATCGTACTACCCGATCCATAGATGCATCTCATAAAACTACGAGGCGAACGGCCTACTCCCATAATAATATTTCATAACACTCTCATGGAAAATAGCCTGATCCTATAGGAAAAAGGAACTTTCATCGGGCTACTAGCCTCACTTTCAAAGATACGTGTGAGTCAAGAAAATACGAAACTACCAATCACATAAACACAACACGAGGATATGAATGCAAGAGAAAGTATAATTTTTACCGAAAATCAAATATCCCACCAAAATTAAAGCTAAGAAGCTCGGTCAAATACATAAATTCTAGTCTCAAGCTCAGTTATAAATTCAAGTAATCAAACAGGCAAGATCAATTCAAGTAGTACAGTTAAGACATGGTGTAGATCTAAGTTTAACCCTACATAACCAAGAATTTAGCTTAAAGTACGGACGCTCGTCACCTCGTACGTACATAGAACCCATAACACGTAGCCCATGAGGATAATTTTCCTCTTACAAAATTAGACAAGAGACTTATCTTGCTTCCAAGTTCACTATTAGACTCCAACACTTCACTAACACCTCCAATCGATGCTGAGCAACTCAAAACTAGCCAAAGGAACGTGCAAACCAATCAAAATATACACAATAACTCATAAATTAACCATTATAATCAATTCTCAACCTTATACTAAAGACCAATAAAAGTCAACTCAGATCCCACGTACTCGAATTTCGAAATTCAAAGATAAATACTACCCATGGCATCACGAACTCAAATGTATAAGTTATTTTCAATTCCATAATCAATTTTGTGGTCAAATTTTATTTTTACTGATCCTAAGTTTTTCACCCAAAACCTCAAAATTGTACTAATTTTTATGTTAAAATACCAATATAATTCATGTATTTAGCTTACAATGAGTAGGAATCACTTACCAAGTGACACTTGATGAAAATGGCCCTTTAAAAAGCTTCCAAATCTCCCAAGCCAAGAGAAAATGTGATGAAATGATCCTAAATCCAAAATAAAACTTATATTCTGCCCAAGTCCTTCCTCTTTGCGATCGCGGAAGCACCCTCGTGATCACGAAGGCCAACACTGCCCCTGCCAAGAAGTCCTTCTTTTCATTCCCCAATACCTTATCGCGTTCATGAAGAACTCTCCCACCAAATCTTCGCGTTCGCGGACCCACTGCCACGTTCGCGAAAACCAAAGCCTATCAACCCTTCCCTTCCTCTTCCTTTTTCGCATTCGCGTAGGCTCCTCCACTTTCGTGAATAGGAGTCAGGCACTCAACCGCGTTCGCGTGGCCAGCTTCACGCTCTCGAAGAGCAACAGCTGCTCCTCTAAATTCCTTCTTGGCGATCGCGGATGCTCCTTCGTGATTGTGAAGCACACCAACACTAGCACAAATCTGCCAACTTCAACATTGCTCCGGTGGTTCGAAACTTACCCAAATCATCTGGGACCCCGTTCATTATACCGACAAGTCCATAAATATAACCTGTACCAACTCGAGATCTGGAAACACATAAAATTATTATCGCCACCAAGAGTCTTACCCCAAACCAAACTAATTAACTTATTAACTTCAAACTTTTTCCAACTAACTCCGAACGCGGTGAATCATACTTAGACAAATCGGAATGAAATCAAACTTCACACACAAGTCCAATATGACAAATGAACCTATCCTTAGGCTCAGAATGCCAAACGGAATCCGATAACACCAAGGTCCACCCCAAGTCAAACTTAGAAAACTCTCAAGCCTTCAAAATGCCCACTTCCAACAATAAGTGCCAAAACGCTCCCGGCCCACCCGAAACTCGATCCGAACATACACCAAAGTCTAAAATCACTTTACAAACCTATTAGAACCTTTATATCCCGATTCAAAGGTCGTTTACTCAAAGTATTGACCTAATTCAAATTAGGCCACCTTAGACTATTATTACAGAACTAAGTGATCCAAATTCAATTTGAACTCCTCCAAAACCAAACCAATCACCCCCGCAAGTCATAAAATAGAAAAATTACATAAGAGAAGTCTTAAATAGGAAAACGGGATTCTAGAAAGCATAATGACTGATCAGATCGTTACAGGAATCACAATGATATGACGGTACGATAATTATCTTCCATTGAATAGTACAATTATCTTAATTGTTTCACTTTTACATTTATAAGTTAGAGTAATTTGCAAGTGTGAGACAGTCATGGAACTATTAGAGTATGGAATTTTAGATTGAAAAAGTTGTAATCTAAATATTTTTCGCTCATTTGTTCTAGTGGAAATTAGAGTTAACTCCTACGAGGTAAATAGTGATTTTTGTATCTTTTGATTCGAGTGATTTTTCACGTTAAATCATATGTCCTTTACTTATTCGTACTTTAGTTTTCACTGCACTTAAAGACATTAAGTAAAGAACCAAGAACTTAGATAAATTCTAGGCAGTACTCAAATTAACAGCTTTTAAACCATAGTTGTGGTATTTCATTCACATTCTAAATTCTATTGTACATATTCATCAAAATAACTACAAAAACTTTCCTGTCTAACAAATTAAGATACTCTTTTCTATTAAAAAAATTGCATAGTTAACTAGAAACGGAAAAAGTTCAATTGGACATTAGTAACCGCCGGACTAATGTAATTCAAACTCGTTTACTATATCTCGGGTTGTAATTTATTGATCAGAAATTTCCCTTTGAATATTGATTGCTTGTGGTTTTTGCCCTTCTTAGCATGTTAGGTATTTCAAGTTTCCGAATTTCTAGGTGGAGCATGAGGAGTACCTTAATGTGATTCAACAGGCCTGGCTTGGAGAAGACAATGGAAATCCTCTTTACAATTTGCATCAAAAAATCAAGAGAGTATGTAGTGCATTAAGCCCTTGGTCTAGAACTGCCTTTGGGGATATTTATGAGGAACCTAAAAAATTGAAAGTGGAGATTAGAAGACTGAAAAAATTTTACCTTGATGACAACAAACAAAGCAACAGACTCAAGTTGTCCAAAGCTAAAACAGAATTCACCAGGTTCCTGAAATTGCAAGATAGTGTGCTTAGACAAAAAGCCAGAGTTAAGTGGTTATCTGAAGGTGATGGAAACACTGCCTTCTTTCATGGTGCCATTTGAGATGGAAAAATTTGTCCATCATGAAGATCAAAGATGGTAATGGTAATTGGGTGGAGGGTACTTCTGAGATAGATGATGTTGGAGTAAGGTTTTTTCAAGATCTTTTTAGCGAGGATAACATCTCTGAAGATCTTCAAGCTTTGAATATTATTAGAAAGGTCATAAATGATGATGATAACAACTTCCTATTGTCCACTCCCTCGACTCAAGAAGTTAAAGACAGTGTCTTCTCTATTGATCCTGATAGTGCACCAGACCCTGATGGTCTTTGTGGAAGATTCTATCAAAATTATTGGTTTGTAGTTGGAAATGATGTTTATAGAGCAGTGGTAGCTTTCTTCCATGGGTCTATATTACCTAGATTCTTCTCTCATACTTGCTTGGTGATGCTCCCAAAAGTTGATTCCCCCCAAAGTTTCTCAGATATTAGACCAATTAGTCTATGTAATGTTACTGGAAAAATCATTGCCAAGGTTATCAATGTTAGAATTTTCTCCCTCTTGCCTAAAATCATCTCTACTAACCAAAGTGGCTTTGTGAAAGGTAGAGCCATCACTGAAAACATTCTTCTGGATCAGGAAATTGTTTATGATATTAAGAAACATATGACAGGTGGAAATGTTGTTGTTAAACTTGACAATGCTAAAGCATATGATAGAGTCTCTTGGCCATATCTATGCTTCATGTTAAGACATCTGGGTTTTGTTGAGGAATGGATTAATCTTATATATAGTTTCATTTCTAATAACTGGTACTCTCTGATAGTCAATGGTAGCAGAAATGGCTTCTTTAAATCCAGCAGAGGTCTTAGACAAGGTGACCCTCTTTATCCTTTTCTTTTTGTCCTCAGTGCTGAATTATTATCTCAGATGCTCAATTCACTCCAAAACAATAGGAGATTTTATAGTTCTACATGAAGAGACAAGGCCCTCAAGTCAACCATCCGGCCTTTGCTGATGATACTATCCTCTTTACTAGTGGTGAGAAGTACTCCCTCCAGCTTACTTAATATTCTGAATACTTATTGTCGCGCCCTCTTTTTCCTCTCCTTTCGGATCGTTCAGAGGTTTTTGACATGTTGGGACAACTCGTTACTTTTGGGAAAGGGGTTTGCAAGTTTTGAAGAGTCGTCACCCAATAAGTTAAGGTGCGTTAGGGCACCTATTGGGGGTTCATTTACAAACAAGTTTGATAACCAGAGATAGGGTAAGGGCTTGAAATTATCCTAAGGGGAAGGTGTTAGGCACCCCTCAGAATCCACAACTGTTGTTCCCGGCCAAACAACTTTGTGAATTTGTACAAGTAGCAAGTAAGAAATTAATGTTTAAAATAGTAGATGGTTTTGAAATATTCGAAGTCTAAGCACACATGTGTTATTGAGTTTGAAAATATGACTAAGTAAAATTTGAAAAGGATTATAGTCTGAACATGCATATGGGATAGGGGCATCCTAGGTTTGTTTGTTATATGGATCACATCAATGCAATACCCGATATGTCACTCCTCAGAGAGGGTCTATGCGTGGTATTAGCACACCGGTCATCATATTCATATTCATATTCTACCCTTTCCCACCCCGTGAAGGTAACTAAAGTGCGTGTGGGTCACGAACTCTATTGCATGTTTTTACCCGTCCCTTCCTATTAGTACCGGAGGAAATTAGGACTCATATCCTATGAGGGAGGTTCTAGGCAGACCCTCAGGTTTAAAGGAAAAATACTAAGCGACAAACAAGAATATATAGGACTGCAATTGGAGGGATACACATATAAACAGATAAAGGCTCAGGTACCTCCACAGATAACGCAAATAAGCAGCATGACTCAAACACAGTTAAGGTCTTAGCTTTAAATTCAGGATCCTAAAACATTGCATCTAGGTGATTTTAAAATAACAAAGAGAAATATTTGATTTCATAACTCAGAGAGGAAGTCTTAATCTGTTTTTCTTACTGATTTTTATCTTGTTGATAATTAAGCAGCATACATAAATAAACATATGTCCAATTTTAACAACTTTAATTACCTAAGGCTTGCCTAGGCGTAGGACAATGCTCAGTAATTACACAGATTATTAAAGAAACTGTTTGAGTTGTTTTGCCTAAACATGTTGTACTTAGGTGTTGCATCAAATGCAGAATTATCACGTTGTTTAGAGACATGGTAAAATAGGTTTTGTTCCTTTTTCATGCATTGGTAATTAGGCGGAGAATGAGTCCTAAAACATGATATCTAATATGCACATATGGAGATGCAGAATGGGTTGTGTGCAGAATTCCTAGGTAGAATTTGCTAAATGCATAAAGTTAAAGTATTGAACATGCTTTCAGAATATGAGAGTGAACTGTTTATTAGCGCGTTGTTATCCTAGGCAGGAATTCTAAGTATACCACAATATTATAGCAATATTAGACCTGGTTTACATGAATAGCAATTTTATATTAACGTTTAATCCTAGAGCATGATTTTCTAAGTGACAAACGATGATACCAAATGAGATGCTAAAGCAATAAACATGGGACCTAAGGAGCAGGATATCTAATGCATGATTAGTCCTAAACATGAGTTCTAGTGCACAGGTAGGTAATGTAAACCTAGAAGCATGGTATCTACCCTTTAATAACTATAGCATGCGTATTTCCTTTCCCTTTTCAATATTCGGCCCCAAAGTTGTTTACAAATAATTATTACAGACCATTGGGCACAATTACATAATTGAAATAAGAAAATAAGAAGTTATACGATAGGGAGCCTACTGATAGGCCCAAAATCTCTAGAATGCCTCAATGTCATTGATTCACAACCTTTCACATGATCTAGGTGTGTCAAAGTTCTCTAAGGATCTCAAGGGATCCCGGGCAATGCTCACACCCAGATTCACAACCAGAATTGAGTAAGTGTAGTTTGGAAGAGTCAGCCTTAATGTGTCAGAGTTCAGAGGGAGCTCATAAGGGTCCCTAAGCAGTCATACATTAAGGGGGCAGAACCTAGACTTATAAGAGTATGTGAGAGTGCTTGATATAGTTTAGAAAAGAGTTGAATTGAAAAACATATTGAAAATGGTTTTGGAGAGTGACATAAGAGTTTGCTTTGGTGAAAACCAGTTTGAAAGAAGGTGAGTAGGACAATCTCAGAATCAGAATAGCACACATAAACATGAACATGGGAAAGGGGAATTGGGGACAAGTAGTTCACATGTGAAAGCACATTTTGCACACTGGTAGACATCAGAGAAAGTATTACGGGACTTAAACAGTCACAGCACATTCTATCACAAAATGTCCATGCCAAGAGCTTAACAGCATTAGATTGAGGGATACCAAACGGGTTCACACATTAAGTCCAGGGAAAGGGTTCAGAATTACTTATTAGCTAGGGGGATCATGAATACATGTTGATAATGTACTGGGGTTAGGGAGTAAGGCAGAATTGTATTAAACAAGTAGGGGAAACAGTAGACATGCTGAAATAAGGGAAGGGTAATCACATCAATGAACTAGCAAAGAGGCATGCTAATAGCAAGGTAAACAACAGAACCATAAGTAAAAGCATAAAAGAAATAAGAGAAAGTGCAATACGAATAAAAACATGTTGTTTTGGATGTTGTAAATCAAATAGAAGACATACCAGTCTAGAGTGAGAAAATAGAACAGTAGTGTGCAGGGAAGTAGAGCAATAGGACAGTAGTGTGCAGAGCAATAGAGCATCAATGTATTAGAGCGATAGAACAATAGAGCAGCAAGTTACCCAGTCTTGGCTTTCAGCCGACTGAGTAGCCAGTAATCAATAAGAGAAGCAAGAGAGAATGTGTAGGAAAGTAAGAGAGAGCAATGAGTATGCTTGTGTGTATGTGTCCTTTTTGCTAAAGAGAGTAGAGTATTTATAGTTTTGAAAACGAGTAAAGAAATAAGGTAACAAGCAATAATTGAGCACAATTATAGGGAGAATACCCAAGTCAGAATCAATTAAGGACCGGACTCCCCTTAATTAGGGAGTCCTAATTCAAACAGACACAATTAGAGTTAAATAAGGGAAAGGAATCAACTATAAATTGATTTTACCCCAATGGGAGCAGTAAAAGAATGTAACATATAATAAGGACCAAATACATAATATTTCAAGTAAGGAAAATATATATTGACTATTTGAAAATATTTTTATGCACATAAATAAAGTAGAATATAATTTAGTTCTAAAACTTCAGTCAAAGAATCACGGATGAGACTAAAAATCACATGGAATCAGTGCTAATTAAGGAAAACATCTCATGAATAAGGAAGTAATTAAAAAAATCAGTAAAGAATCTCTAAGGAGAACATATACAAAATCATAAATTCGAAGAGATGCACGGAATCATCAGAGTATTAGGTAAACAATGAATAATCAGACTTATTAAACACAAATAGGCACGAAAATCAGAGAAACTCTAAGCAGAAAATCATAGAAACAGTAGAAGGTCGAAACCCTAACAACAAAATCAAAGCGAGAAGCATAGAACTCAGAGAAAATCCAGAAGAACATGCAGATAAGCAAACATAGCAAATAATACGAACATAAACCCTAAAAAATTGGGGTTTCATAAGAATAATTAGGGTAAAAGAGGAGACTTAAGCAAACACATTTAAAACACATATTGAAAATCATAGATTAGTACTAAAATAGGAAGACAAAGCGTTTTTCCCTTTTTTTAGAAACCCTAGTTCTTAAAATGAAGAATCGTCTGAAAAAAAAGGGTTTTAAAAGAAAATAGGTGAAAACCTTGAAAGAGACATAGATCCGTCACAGATCTAAAAAGATCGGACGATGAAAGCTAAGGTTTCAGAGGAAACCCAAAAAGGAGAAAAAGACTTAGATATTACCGGCGTTTGGCCGAAAAATGCAAGGAACTTACTCGAACGGCCATAGAAGGCCGAAAAATATGGCATGAGACCGGAGATGGGAGTGTATTGCCTCAGGATCTCTTGAAATCCTCCATCGGTGACACAGACATGAAAGGCGGGGCCATAGGGTCGAGGAGAGGTGAGAACCCTATAGTTTCCGGCAAGGGGGTTGGCCGGAGAAGGAGAGACAGAGCTCAAAAAAAAGAGGGGGAAGGTTCTAGAGAGAGTCTAAGAGAGGGGGAGAGAAACGGTTGAGTTACGAATGGTGGGTGAATGAGAGGAATGGGGGTAGTCGTCTAGGACTAATAAGGTAAGGATTAATCTGGTCCGTTGGTCCAGATTAAAAAGGGAATTGGGTCGAGTAGGCTTAGAGGTTGGGCCTGGGTATTGGGCTGGTTTTAATTGGGTTGGGGGTTAAATTGAATTAGGCTGAAATTAAAATTAAAATGGCTACTTGTTAAATACCCACTAAAATAGATTAATAATTAATTAAAAATAGCTAATAATTATATAAATATAAAAAATGATATTCAGGCAAAATAAATGAAATTAAGGTAATTAGCTAATATTGAAATATAAAACGACTAATTAGTGATTTAAAATGGTATAAATGTACAATTTGGCTATAATTATAAAATTACTGTAATTATAATTAAATAGTGCCAAATTGGCTAATTTATGAAATAATTAAATCCTAATAGGATTAAAAATATGTATTGAGTTGGGAAATATTTTGAAATTATTTGTAATATAATTTATGAATAATTATTGAATTTAAAATACTGAATAAATTGGAAAAGAAATTAATAAAATATGAAAAATTATGATAAAATACCAGTTATTATAAAAAGTGATTTGAAGGCACATATACAAATTTTGAATAGTTTGAGGAAAAATTGGGTATCAACACTTATGAATCTGTTTCTTGCCAACTAATAAACAAGAACAAAAGTTGTTACTCTATGGCTGAGAATACCCCTCAGAGCACTAACAGAAGAGTGGAAAGGATTCTTGGTACGAGGTTTGATAAACTCCGCATGAGGTATGTAGGTTGCCCAATCTACTATGGGAGAAAGACGATTTCTATATTTGCGGGATATGGTTACCAAAACCATCAATAGAGTTAGAGGTTGGTATCTAAAATTTTTGTATAGTGGGGGCAGGGTTGTCCTTATTAGACATGTTCTTTTAGCCATCAATATTCACACTCTGGCCGTTGTTCATCCTCCTAAAAGGTCACTGGATATGATTGAGAAGTTTATAGCCAGATTTTTCTGGTCTGGCCAAGAAGAAGGGGGGAAGATACCATTGGGTCTCCTGGTCTAACTTGTGTTCCTTTATAAAGAGGAGGAAGCTAACTTCAGAAGGCTTGAAGATATTAATCAGGCTTTCACTGCTAAATACTGGTGGAACCTGAGAATCAGTAATTCCCTATGGTACCAATTCATAAAAGCCAAATACTTCGGCAATGAGCATCATATCAAGCTCCATCGGAGGAATGTGCAATCGCATTGTTAGAAGGGATCCTGTAAAAACTTCGTTCGAGGAATGGGATCTTTCAGGCCTTTCAACAAATCGATACGACCCTAGAGAGCCGCTTTTTCCATGTGTAATTTGAAGAGTAAATTGGAGCCTTGTATTCAATGGTATTTGAAAAGGGAGAATATCAGCTTTTGGTGTGACAACTGTCCAAGCTTGGTCCTCTGCACAATATAATGAGAGGAGCTATTTCACATGATAATATCAAGGTCAATGAAGTTCTAAATGATGGTCTCTAGGACTGGTCCACTTTAAACATCCAGCCTCCTGATAATGTGAAAGATCAAATTTCAGCACTTCAAAACAATCTTCATCCTGATGAGAATGACATCCCAATCTGGAATGAAACTCAAGATGGAAATTTCTCCATATCCTCTGCCTGGAAGAAACTAAGACAGAGGAAACAGATCTCCCAATTTGATAGCATGATCTGGCACAAAAATGTACCTTTTATAATGGCTTGCATTACGTGGAGAGTTGTCCATGACAGAATTCCCACTAATGATAGAATTTAAAATTTTGGCAACAATATTGTTTCTAAGTGTTGTTGTTGTACAGGTTTAAATATGCAACCTGCAAAGAGTCTGTTCAACATTTGTTCATCAGTGGACAATATGCGCAGCTCATATGGGACTACTATGCTGGCAAGTTTGGCGTTGTATACAGTTGAGTTCCACTTAGAAACCTGCTTGTAAACTACTGGAATCATAGTACTGCTAACTCTGTGGCTGCCTATATTTGCAGGATTCTTCCACCTATAGTAATATGGGAATAATGGAGGTCAAGATGCAGCTCTAAATATGAAATGGAGAGACGATCAATTGCAAGATCTATCTCACTATCAACTTCAATTTTATATAAATTGTCAAAGCTCAATTCAGAAAATTGGAGTTCAATTACTCGTGGGAGAACCTGTGTAGAGTTTGGGAGCTACCTTTAATGGAAACCAATATCTCTGTGGTGAAATTTATTAAACCACCTATCTTGTTCGTGAAACTTAACAGTGATGATTCATGCAAAAATGGTGAATATGGAGGAGGAGGTGTAGTGAGGGACAATCTGGGCAAATTTATAATGGCCTACTCCATTCCTCTAGGGTAAGGTACAAGCAATTGGGCTGAGGCATGTGCTTTCTTGTTTGGGATCAAGTGGTGTATAGAAAAAAGATTCAAAGTTGGTCATTGGTGAAACGAATTCAATGTTACTACAAAATTGCATCTCTGACAACTGGACCATTCCGTGGAGAATCAAAGATGCAGTCCAAGATATTAAGAAACTCATTAATAGACAAGGCATTTTCACCAATTATTATTTTAGAGAGGCCAACCAAGTCGCAGATAGAATGGCCTCTCTAAGCCACAATCAGGAAAACCAGTACATATGTACAATTTTTTGTTGTTTACTTAGTCAGATTAAAGGACTTTTGAACACAGATAGATGGTAAATGCCTTCATTTCGAGTCAAGAAGAGGAGACCAAGCATACTTATGTTCGAGCCACCTTGAACTCCCAACTTTATTGCCACTTTATTTTGGGGTCAACGAGTTTGTTCATAGTTAGAGAACTTTTATGTTTATAAATTTTGAGTCCTGCTAGTACAGGCTCTAAAATGTATACGAAGGTAAGGCATAGTCCTCCTTCGGAAACTTTTTTTTTGCGTATAGTGGCAATAAAATCGTGACTCGTGTTTGAAGTGAAAAAAGAAGAATATATAACAAATTAATTAATGAAGTTCTTGAAAAAAACCCGATGAACTCTCTTCTAAGGGTATAATTACTTGAATGACGTAGGACCTACGTCCAATGATGCCTCCACAAGTTTCTCAAGGACTTTGCTCCATAAGAAGAATTGGAATTTGGAGAAACTAATAAACTATGATTAATTGGACTTTTCTCCACGGTAGAAAATGAAAGTTAAAGCAAAAGGCTACGGGGCAATAGACTGTTGACCCATTTTGGTTGACAAAAGTGAAGAAGTCATTTCCATAAGGAAATTTTCAATTATGAAGTCTTGAAAATTGGGGAATTACGTCTAGCCGGAGCTACGGGCGCAGGATTGAATGGAGTAAGTTTTTGAGCTTGAACACCGGAAAATTAATTCGTACTTAGAGTAGTAATATACTTAATCGTCTTGCTTATTAGAGTAGAAATATATTTAATACTTAGAGTAGGAATTAATAATATTTTTTTATTAATTCTAATTTCATAGGAATATAGATATAAGATTAATTTGGACGGGTTCATCAACTTCCTTCGTCGTTAAATTATACTTCATATACAAGATTATATATATCAGCTTCTTCACGTATTATTTTTTATTATTATTTTGAATCTCTAAGTAAAATTTATTGCTCCGCTATTAAGTTAAATGCATATATGAGTTGTAGGTTTCGTGTGATAAGAGGTGATTCGTTGTCGATATCTTCACCATTTTTAGCTCCGGTCAATACCCAAACTTTACCTACCATTTTTTTATTATTATTTTATACATACAACTCATAATTTAATAGTAATAATTTATTAACTATCGCCTTCATCTTCTTCTTCTTCTCCCTGGGACTACTGGATTATAACTTTCAGTTGTATTTGCAAAAACAAATTTGAAAGTTGAGATCAAATAATTAACAGACAATGGAGGTGCCCGTCATGCTCAAATCTTGAGTTCGCCTCTACTTGTATGTCTTTGTATATATGCTCCTGTCCTGGATTTTTACACTTAGTGAACAGAAATAATGTATATTAGGAATATAAAGGTAAGGCATATCACAAATTTCATTACACTACTCATGTTGTCTCTGATTAGCGAATTTGTTGTTGCTAAGACTTTCTATTTTTCAAATTACTCTTATTTTTATTGGTATAATAATTATTTAGTATTCATTATTCACTAATCTTACCAATTAAAATTCAAATTGCGTCCATTTATAATCCTTGACTACCTTTTTCATAACGGGTGACCTTTGCCGTGACCTAGTGCATATCATTTACCGGTCCCATGAGTTAAATAAATCATAAATGTATTAGGAAGTCAAGTACTAATTTCTTCTTTACCTTTGAATTATAAAGGAAAAATGACATTGTATAGCCGCTGTAAAAATAATAGCTGAAAAAATGTATAAAATTTGTATATTTTTTGTATATATATATACTTTTTGTATGTTATATACAAAAAATATACAAATTTTATACAATTTTTCGTCTATCAGATGTAAGTAATTTTTGTCGCGGGCTAAAAGTGATAATACCCAAATTATAAAACTTTAGTGAAAAATCTAATTAAATAACGTCATCTATCTTAAGAAATTTGTATACCTTTTGCTTCTCCGAGAAAAAGGGGGAAACACATATTTTTGGGGTAGAAACCTTAAAATAATTTTTAGGTGTTTGAGAAGCAAAGGTTTAACTTGTATTTTCTATGTGTAAACATATATTGTGTTACATTTAATTCTATAAAAATCCTGGGGCTCACCTCACCTATATCGTTGTTGAGAGTTTGATAGTCATTATATAGCAATCCGTGATATATAGAGCGAAAGATTTAATATTAGATATGAAATCTAAGTGGACAAATTTCCTGAAGATGTATACATGCAGTACTAAACCACTTTCCTAACAAATTGTAAAAGTTGAATTTAATTTCCAATTTTGAGCTACAAATAATATTATTTCAAATAAGTGCGTGCTTAATTGCACCTTCCATCTCAATTACTCCCTTCTATCATTTTTATTTTTCACAATGGTTGAAGGCTTAAATCCTTCATCTTCTTCTAGTTCATTACCACTGATTACAGCGTCTTTGTTAAAATCCACAGTGTTATTACCCGTATTGGCGCTCTCATCAGCTAAGGCATCAAGACTCTGAACGAATATGAGCTCTCATGGATTGTGGCTGTTGAAGAAGAATGATGGCAATGGTGGTTGTGGTGGTAGAGTGATAATTCACTATAAATGTATATTTTTAGTGTATTACTTGCCTCACATTTCAGTATTTTAATGATTAATTTTGTGGTGTTTGCGCTTAATTGAGTCGTTTTTATGTGTACGATCATTAGAATTTACAAAGGAATGAAAGTTGCGCTAAAAGATGTTGAAGACACAAGAAAAGAGCACGAAAAAGAAAAAATCGGAGCAAGGCAAAGGTACCTTGCCCTAGGCCTTGCCCCTCCTGGCTTAAGGCACGCTCAATCTCGCCCCAGGCCTCACGCGACCTGGTCTATGCGCGCTACAAACCAGGCCTCTTCTGGCTTAAGGTTTGATCCCCCAATCAGCGAATAAATTATTTTATACTCAGTTTTGGACTTGGAGACTTCGATCCTAGCGTATAAATACTCCCTAAACATGTCTAAGAAGGGGTTGGACATTTTTTAGAAGAACTTTGGGCGAAGAGAGCGCACGGAGCCGCCGTGGAGGCCTGGTTTCATCTTTCTTCCACCAAACTTAGTAATTTTTATGTTTCTTTGTATGTTCTGTTCTTTGACTACCATGTCTATGTGGAGCTAAACTCCATGTTCTAAGGTTGTGGTTCTTTCATGACTATTATATTCAGATATTGATTTTGATTTTTTGGTTTATCGTATTAGTTTATTTATTCAGTCTGGCGCTTAATTATTTGATTTGCTTGATCACTAATTGAATACTATCAATTAGTTTTGATCAAAACTTAATTCCTTGTTTTTAGTTTTAGATTCTTATTTTGGTTGTCTTAATTAGTAGAGCTAGTACTGTAGTATTTTAGTAACTTAATTTTTTGTAAATAAAATAAAGAAAATTAGAATATTTTTATTAAAATATTAGAATTTTTCCGATGATGGATCTCCTGTGCAGTTTTCTTGAGGATTCATGTCTAACCAAAAAAATACAAAAAAGAAATTGAAAAATAGAAAAACACAAAATCATGCCTTTTTATTTTCGTAGATAATAATCTCCTGTGATTTTTCTTTGTGCATCGGTTCTTTTTCATGGGATGTAACTTGAATCGGGTAATTTTTGTTCTTTCTTAGAGTAGATTAGAATTGAGGGAATAAATGGAGGAAGAATGATGAACCTAAGTGCTCTTGAATTGTTTGATAGTAGCATATTTAGGCTTTGGCATGTGTAGAATCTTCTCCATATATTAAAATTGTTCATGATACCGTGTTTAATTAGATAACATGTTTTATGACGCCTATGTCTCATTCTCTTGACTTGTATTCACTTTGTGCTTTATGCTTAATATCTTATGACTTTGTGAATGCTTGCATTAGTTTGAGAGTCGGATTGAGACCATTCTTAATAAGTCATGTGCCATGTGGACTGAGATTTTTGTGTATTCCATGTAACAATAATTGAGTCTAGGACTTGCCTGGCATGTGAGTTAAAGTAAAATTTTAGGTGATGCTCGGTTTGAAAAATAATTTTACGCTTTCTTTAATGTTTTTGAGCTTTATTGCTTATCACAAATAAAATTTATCCCTAGTTAATAATTTTGAGCCTATAGACTTTTATTTGACATCCACATTACAAGCCTATATCTTTTTTTTTCTTAATTGATATTATTTTGATCCTTGTACCTTCTAAAGTACTTTAATTGTAAATAAGCACTAAGATAAATAAGGAGGAAATTTTGTGGTTATTGGGTGAAACAAATGAATGGAAAAGAAGGTGTACTTGTGTTGTAAGAGATACAACGATAGCTAGTATTATTAAAAAAAAATGGAAAAAGAAGAAAAGAACAGAAAAAATAAGTAGATGAATAAATTAATATATTGTTCGTGCTAGTTGGGTATAAATTAAAGTAGTGCTTAAAGAAAGAGGGAACATTATTGGGGTTAATTTTTAGTTGTGAAATTAAAGTTGGGATTGAAAAATATGCACTTAAAGTTAATTATGTGATGTGTTAACGTGCTTAGGAGGGTGAGTCATTATTCCTAAATATATCATACCCGTCATTTATCCCACATTACAACCATAAAAAGTCCTAATTGATTTTAGATCGAGCGAGGCTACATTAATAGAGATTTACAGTATGGGCAAGCCTATGATACCACTTGCATGCATGTGACTTCTTTGTGAGAGTGGGCGATTTTGTTTGATATATGTGAGTCCTTAAAATATATTTGAGCACTTGATTTGAATGTGTGGATTCAACTTAGTCACTTGTTGTTGTTATGAGGGCACATGATTTCACGAGGGATAAGTAATATTATTAGACTTCTCTATGATATTGAGTGTTCAAGCCATGAGTGCATATTATGACAGTTAATCGGTTTTTGAGGTTAGGATTGTTATGAGCATGTTGTCTTTGTTGTAAATATTTATGAAATATGACATAAGTAAAGGGAAGTGTATTTGATTGCATATGCTAAACTTTAATTGTTATTATCAAGCATAGTCATTAGTGCAATGTCCTTCAAATGTGTTAAATATAAAGTGCTCCAAGATGTGTATAATTTCAGACTAATTAAAGTTCAGAACTAGTAAATTTTTTCCAAGTCGGCCTATTGTGTTTGATGGTCATGCATTTACTCATATTGGAGTGTCAATAGGTAAAGGTTTCAGTTGAGGTATCTAAATAAAATTTTAACACCGCTTTAAGGGGTTGTTTATGATTTAGCCTTTAATTATTGGAGTACCTATTATTCACCTAATGGTATGATCAAAATTATTATTTACTTGTATTTAATCAAACAATAACCAAAATTGGAGGGGGGAGTTGAAAATGAGAAAATTGGGAATACGTTGGAATTTAGTTGGTTAATAAATTTAGTAATTCGACGCAATTGGTCTACTTAAAGAGAAAAACCAACAAAAAGTCCAACCTATTGAGCAATTTGTAGGTCAAACCTAACAAACTTACATTTTGTGATTCTGATTCTTGCATGCTTTTAAGAGGGAATCTTACACTTTGCCTCGTTAGTTACTACAGATTCATTTTTCTCTCGCGAAATACTAATGTCGCTTTTATTAGTTAATAAATATTTCTTTTCGAACAGATTTTCCCATCAATAATGGGACGTTCGGGATGAAGCCAATACAAAAAAAAATAACCAGACATCTTAATTATTGTTGACAATGATGTTCATGTTTCTAATCGACAAAGAACCAAGGAAAATGAAAGAAAAATTAGGGCTTTGGTTGTATCGAATGAAAGAGGAAAATATTTTGACAAGTTTAAGGAAAGGATTAATTTAGTCTTGTCTGAAATTAAAAAAGCAAAACGGGACAGAAGTTTTGGACTTCCTGAGCAGGCCCAATATACCAATATACAGCCCAATAGAAGAAGAATGCAGCCCAAAAGGAAAAGAATAGAACACAATCTTGCATTGGATACTTCCAGGATACACGCGTATTTGTAGATAAATGTTTCCTTTTCTGTAATTATTCTATTCACAGTACAAATTAGTTATTGTTGATACCTAATTTTTCTCATATATATTTTCAAAATGCATATATATTTTCAAAATAATGTATGAGCATCAATTAGTATTTTTTTTCATAATTTTCTGTAATTTTAAAAGAATTTTAATTAATTTATTCCATCATTTTATTATCTAAATAATTACTAATTGCATCAAAAATAATTTTATAATAATTTAATTGCTTAATTTTATCATTTTATATTTATATTAAGCTTTAATTATTTTATGCATAATTACATTTACATCTTTAGGTTATAATTGCAATAACTTTGCAATAATAGCCCATATGTGCATAATTACTTTATTTTACAAGAAAACGACTTTTTATATTTTATAATATTAAGTGATTATTTTAAATCATTTCATACATAAATAGCATTTTTCATCATTTATTAACTATTTTTATAAATTATTTTATTAAATTAAGTGGATATTTAAAATATAGCCTCTTTCAATTGAATTTTCGGACCCCAGCCCAACAACTATCATCCCAATTAAACCAACCCATAACCTAGTACCCACACCCAATTATTATAACCCAATAACTCATATGCATAACCCGCCCCAACCATATTTAATCTTGGTCGTTGATCTCAGAAGATCAACGGTCCAGGATTCACCTTCCATTTTTAATTACACCCCAACCTAAACCCTACCCCCATTTTCCAAAACCCGCCGGCGTCACTGATATTTCCTTGATTCATGGGGTTCTCCTTCAATTTCAGGCCTTATCCGGCCTCATCTCTCTACTAGTATTATGATTTTTATGTTACTTGAGGAATCTCAAGAGACTCAAACCCAAAATTGGTTCAAGGTCTCTCATTTTCTCGGCTAATTCGTTTATATTCACTCATATGTTTCTGAGTAATACTATTTTCGTGTTTTATGGTTTCAAATCTCTGTTTCAAACCAGATTTGATTCTGTTCTGTTTATCTTCATAAACCTAGCTATTTTCTTTTTGAATCTGTTCAGATCTCTATAGATCTGAAGTGATTTTGTATTTTTTGGTATTTTTCCTTAAAACTTTTCTGTTTTTCTCTTATTGTTAACCGATTTTTATTTTACTCTAAAATCTAGGGTTTTGATTTTTAAGGGATTTCTGCAAAAAGTGTTTAAAACATTTAAATGTTTAACTCCGATTTTCTTATTTACTTTTTTGACTTATTTTGCTTGAGTTTCATTTCAATATCTTTATGCCTTAGGGTTTTAATTAATTTGGCCATTTATTTTACTGTTCTTGCCTGTTTACCTCAGCTCTGTCAATTAAAGTGGTTAATTGATATACTTGCCTAATTAGGGTTTGAAAATGTGTTTTCCTTTAATATTGATATTTTCTTATCGGATTTTTACCTATTCTTTCCTTATGTGTGATTACTAATTGGTGCTACTTTCTTTATTTCCCTTACTGGCCTGATTTCTGTTCTTCGATTATTAGGGCCGATTTATAATTGACCTCTAGACTTACTGCTTACCTTATTTAATCTTAAACTTGTTTGTTGATTGATTCCGTGGGGGATTTTCCTAGATTTAAGTGATACTTACGTGATTTTGTCCTATTAATTTATTTGTGTTAACCCTAATTGATTGATTAATTGATTTTTCATACCTTATTTGTGTGTAATTAATTTCATACCTTATTTGGTTTTACTCTATTGTATGTTATAAAAGCCTTTCATTGTTCTGATTTCACAAACACCTACCTATTTACTGAGAAACTTACACTAAGACTCTTACACACACACACGCGCTTTACAACTTCTTTATTGAGCAACTTTTACAATTCAAAAAATCTCTCAAAGTTTTATGTTCTCTCATAAACTTGAGTTCTTTATATCACTCTAATTTGCTGCACCGTTTAGCCGGCTGAAAGCCAAGGCTAGACTCTCTGGATTCCAATTGCCATCACATTCCTGTTTACTTTCTTCCTAACCGGTATGCCTTAACTCCTGTTATCTTGTTTTGTTCTATATGTTTATGTGATTAGTTTATTTCAAACCTCGATATGCTTCTGTTTGCCATATGGTTCCTGTTTATTTAACTGGCATGCTTTAATTCCGGTTAACCTACTCTGTTCTATGTGCTTATTTGGATAGTCATTTTAAATCTCAGCATGCTTGATATATGCTTATATGATTCCAATTAATGATAATTGCTAAACTGAGTTATTCACAGTAATGTGAAACCTTGTTTGATTCAGTTGTGTGTTCCCAGTTCTAAGCATGACTAAATATTGCAAGCATGTAATTAATGTGTGGCCAATTATGTCTGTAATTCAAGTGTCCCTGCTCTTTTGTGATTACTTTAAATACTGGTATGAGTATTTAGTCTGAACAAATACCAACCTGCTTAAGCCATGTGCTGAATATGGCATTTGTTTGTTCTAGGTGGGGTTATGTTTGCAATCCTGTAGTTTGAATCTATTTACTACTGAAATTAAACTATTTTTTCCAAAATTGTTCCCTTACCCTTTATGTACTGTTTTCAAACTTCTACTCTTAGTTGTCTAGGTTCCTACCACCCCTAGTGTGAGCACTGCCTAGGGTCCTTGAGACTCCTCCAAACTCTGACACAATGGGGCTGGTCTTCCAATCTTTTACAAACTGTTGTTCTGAGTAAGGTTCTGGTGTGAGCATTGCCCGAGGTCCCTGAGTCCCTTAGGAACTTTGACACACCAGAAGCCCAATTTTGTGTATCATGGATGGACTACCATTATGCTTAAGATCTTCTTTGCTTGAAGGCCTGGTTCCTAGGTTTATATTGGGCATGCCAAGGCTCCCTATAGTGTAATGACTGTTGCTATGTAATTTATTCAGTATGGTTGTAATGATGTAATAATCTATTTAATAAACAGATCTGGGGTTTATTAGTAAAAGCTGGGGGGAGGGGGGGGGGGTTCTATATCTTTGTTTAAAAACTCGAGTAAAAATCCTTCCTATAGGTCTATTGTATTGATTATGTGAATGTTACTACTCGTTTAGAGATCCTGCCTATAGGGTTTTTCTGACTATGTGTGATTCTATATTTTCCATTTTTTGGCATACTAGAGACCCTGCCTATAGGTCTTGTATTAATTCTGCATTAGAAATCCATGTTCATAAATCTACGCATATTTTCAATCTCAACGTGCATTAGTGACCATGCGTATAGGATCTTATTTGTGTAAATTAATAAACTTTCCTGGAAACTTGTTTAAAATTCTGCCCACGTGTGATTAATAGATATCATTCCTATAGGAGATATAAAAACTAGTTTTCTCCAATTTAAACTAATAGATATAATGACTATAGGGTAAATCAGTTTGTAAACTTAGAAATCATGCTTGTAATCAGTTTCAACACTTAGAAATCATGTCTATAGGAGCTAATTAATTCCACAAAATTATAAAGCATGCCTATGGGTCTAAAAAAGATAAAACCTATTTTTTACGAGTTAAAATTAGTAACTCGCTTAGAAACATGTTATAGGTCTATAATTAACAATTGTAGATACCATGCCTATAGGATTATGTTAATCAGTTCTGGTTATCACTTAGGCAAACCTGTAGGGCTACTAAGAATTCTGGGCCTAACAATTGTGACATCTTGCTGCCTGAAATGTGCCCAGATTCAGAACTTAATCAATTCAGTAGGCAAGACAGTAGGTCCCAATGCTCGTTTTAATAAACTGCCTTCTTACATTCTGTTTATGCTCATCTAAATATCCTACCTATAGGATCCTAAATCAATAAAGTTGCCTGATTTAATTATGTGCATTTATTGTCTACTTGTGGAGGTTAATATGAGCCCTTATTTACCCCATTATATGATAGTCCTATCTGAATTTTGTTTGTCGCCTAGATTTTCCTCATTTTAAGCAACATAAGTCAGTCTAGAACCACCCTAAATAGAGGTCCTAATGCCTCCAGGGCCATAGGTAAGGGACGGGTAGTGCACGCATAAGGAACGAGTTATAAGCTATTAGAACGCTTAGGTAACAACTGAAAGATAGTAATTGGGAAGTAAAGGAGATGATGACCCGTGCGCTAATACTATGAGTAGCACCCCAACTTGGGGAAAGTTACCAAGTATTGCATGGAAATGATCCTATAGGCTAAAAAAACCTAAGACCCCTTTAATTCCTGTTTTAAAGTAATGTATCTTTGTCTAAATTGCTTTATTTGCCTTTAAGACTAATTCGCTTAATTAATTTCAGTCGGGACCCACTGTTGTGGACCTAGAGGGGTGCCTAACACCTTCCCCTCAAGGTAATTTCGAGCCCTTACCCGATCTCTGGTAATGCAAACTAGTTTCATGAGTCAATTACTCTAGGTGCCCTAATGCACCTCAATATGTTAGGTGGCGACTCTTCAAATCCCATACCCCATCCCAAAAGGAAGGGAGTTGTCTCAGAAATGTCGAAACCCGATTTCGCAAGGAAAAAGAGGGCGCGACAGCATAGCGACTCTGCTGGGGATATTTCTAGGCTCTTACCATAACGAACCTGATTTTTTGTGAATTCGTCTTTAAGCATGTCTTTATATTCCGTGAATACTTACATATCCCTTCTCCTTCTCACTTTATGTGTATTTATTTGCCTATCTTCAGTTATTTACGATTTCTCTTTTTTGTTTTATTACTCTTTACTATGGAAACTGACATGTCTCTTTTGTTTTCTTTTTTTTTAAATTGCCTCTACAATTATTAAATACCGCATTTTATCATTTTTCATCGTGCAAATACTTGACAATGTGTTATTTTCCTTTTGCATAAATCATGCTCAACATCATTTTCCACTCGTGCATAATTAATACCATAGCAACTCTTGATGAGTGTTTGTGCTACTCCTATATCACCCTATTTGAATTTGGAAAGGCTTATTTGCGGTAAAACTAGTCGATCAGCGGTGCAGTCGACAGTTTCGTGCCTTTCCCCCTCAAGTTGTCCCCTTGAGAGTACGAGTCTAGACTTCTATAGAAACCTTACTCTGATTATAAGTGTACATGCATCATGGTCAAACCTAGCCTGGGTTAATAGGTTGTCCACATAATAACCCTTTAAGAAAAGCCTTGTCCAAAGACTACCGGGGTTTCCATAATCCCAACGGACACAACCACGATCTGTGCATTAATTTGGAGAAATAAGTGTCAATATGCTAATCATTAATGTATAAATAGTCGAATCTTGAGGGGGAAAGGGTCTAACTCTATTTGTTTTGCAGAAAATGAGGCACGAAGTCCCCAGGTTCGGCATGGTCCGTAACATATCATAGACTGCGAGAATGTTGAAGGTATAGAAGGAGGACATCCCGCCAGGGCATACCTGTTGCTAGACATGCGCGACCTGGGGAACCTGATCGATGGAGCCAAGAGAACCAGGCCTGGAGAAGTCCCTTCTGGGACCAAGTAGATTAGGCTTATTTGTTTTGTTTTTCAAATGTAATAAGGCCAAGTGCCATTAGTGACTTACCTTATTTTCGTTTTAGATTCGTCTTATTTATTGCATTAATGAAATGAGGCAATTATTGGAATTAAAATTCTCCAAATCTACTTGTCGCTATGCCTACCTCAGGCGCAACGAGGCTCCCAAATTAGGATGCGAATTTACATTCCTGCAATATGTGTTTAAATACTGCAAACATTTTTCATAACTCTCATTAACTTGGTTACCGTTCGTTTTTATTTATTTTTTAATTATTCCCATCCCCTAAGGTTGGTTCACGCATATTGGCATCATCAGCTTATCATACCAGATCCAGAGGCCCTCCACCTTCTCCTCCTCCGAGTATACCGAAAGGCAAAGGGAAAACTAAAATGGATGATATGACCGGCATCAGAAAAGACAACACTGCACATGTTGAGAATGTGGAAACCTCCGATGTTCGGGGCACTCAAGCTCCAAATGATTTGGTTTTACGACTTGAGCAGAAGATACTTGAACTACAGGGTGAAATTGAGCA
>MDKI01247646.1:0-12725 GCA_005239505.1 Nicotiana paniculata
CGAAATGTTTGACGGTACTGGTGATCCGAGAGTCCATCTGAGGACCTATTGCGAAAAATTGGTCGGCGTGGGAAAGGATGAAAGAAATCCGCATGAAGTTGTTCATGAGGAGTTTGAAGGGAGATGCACTGTCTTGGTAAATCAGCCAAGACCCTAAGAAATGGTAAAACTGGGTAAGCATGGCGTGTGATTTCATGGACAGGTTTAGATTCAACACAGAGAACGCACCAGATGTGTTCTACATTCAGATATTGAAGAAGAAGCCTACAGAAACCTTCGCGAGTATACTACTCGCTGGAGGTCCGAAGCCGCTAAAGTCAAGCCTGCTCTAGAAGAAGAACAGATGAACAAGTTCTTTGTCCGGGCTCAGGACCCCCAGTATTATGAACAATTAATGATGGTTGAGGGCCGCAAGTTTTTTGACATCATCAAATTGTGTGAGGGGATTGAAGAAGGCATTAAAAGCGGTATGGTTACAAATTTTGAAGCCTTGCAAGATACTAACAAGGCTCTACAATCCGGTGGTGTGTCTAAGAAGAGAGATGTGGGAGTTGTAATGGTTGCACGAAGAATCAAGTCCCGCTCAAGTACCAAACTTATCCGACACCTCCACTCACATATCATCCCTCACCAAATTACAAAGCTCCATCGCCAAATTACCAAACTCCACCACCTTCCTACCAAACCCCACCACCAACATATCAACCTGCTTTACCCAAATATCCGCAACTTGCTCCTATCTACCACACTTATAATCTCGGCCATCTCATTACCAATCCCCTCCTGCACGCCATAATTTCCCTAGACCTCATCCCAATTTTGATCGCCGTCCTCCAAAGCAATATACCGCCATAGCCGAGTCTATTGACCAACTATATGAAAAACTCAAAGATGTTGGTTATGTTACACCTATCCCTACTGCCACCCCTGAGAATCCCTCTCAGTGGGTTAACCCAAACAAATCTTGTGCATACCATTCCGTCATGAAGGGACACACCATCGAAGAATGTCGTTCTCTAAAGGACAAAATACAGGCTCTCATCGACAACAAGATTATTGTGGAAAAGGACCCCTCTCCAAACGTTCGACACAATCCTATGCCAGACCATAAGGGTAGAGGTATACATATGATTGAATAGAAGATGATTGGGATCTCGAGGGGTCAATAGGGTTGATCGCCGAAGGTGATGACCCAAAGAAATCCACAATCACTCTCAAACCGATAATAGTCCAGATTCATCCATCTGAGGCCTCTGAGGTGAATATGTCTGTGCCATTTGAGCTTGAAGCAGCGCCACCGGAAAAATCACCAGTGCCAATTGAAGTTGAGTTTGTATCTCTAGCAAATACACCAGCTTCGTTCGAAGTCGCAAACTTGCCACCCCGAACACACATTCCGTTTGAAATAAAGATGGCTGCACCAATTTCGGTGGCAATGTCAACCACGCCACCCTTCTATTCAAACGTTATTCCTTGGGACTACAAAGCCGAGGCAAGAAGGAAAAGCAAGGTCGGGTCTGAGGAAGTTGTCGCAGCACAGGGTATGGCGAGAACTGGTAGGGTCTACACGCATGAGCATCTGGCCGAGTCGAGAAAGTAGGCCGCCAACCGACCTCCCCTCATCGAAACAGGTCCTGATAACCTTTGGAGAAAGATACAAGCGAAGGAGTATTCAGTCATCGACCAGCTGAATAAGACACCAGCACAAATATCCATCCTCTCTCTGCTGCAGAATTTTGAAACACACAGGAATGCTTTGTTGAAAGTGTTGAGTGAAGCATATGTGCCAAACAACATCACTAGTGGGGAAATGGCCAATATGGTAGGCCAGTACTGGAGAGTCATAAAATCACTTTTCATGAGGATGAGCTACCACCTGAATGATTGGGGCACAACAAAGCGCTGACATCACCGTGCAGTGCGAGGATCATTTCATCACAAGAATCTTGATCAACGGAGGTTCCAGTCTTAACATATGTCCGCTAATAATACTCAAGAAATTGGGTAAAGGGATACATGAGATAAAGTATGGGGCGATCAATGTGAAAGCTTTTGACGGTTCTAAGAGGTCCACCATGGGAGGGATCAGTCTATGTCTACAAATGGGACCGACTTGGTTCGAAGTGGATTTCCAGGTGATAGATGTTTCGGCATCCTACAACCTGTTATTGGGATGACCCTGGATTCATGCTGTTGAGGCCGTAGCATCAACACTACATCAGGCGGTAAAATTCGAATGGAACCACCAAGAGGTGATTATTCATGGTGATGGTAGCAACCCCATTTATGGCTGCCAAACTATTTCGATGATTGACGTGAAAAGGAAGATAGGCGGAGGAGCTTACCACCATATTGAACGGGTCAATGCCATCGACAAGGACAAATGGTGGGGATAACAAGATCGAGAGCATATTGAACTGGGGAGGATATGAGCCAGGCAAAGGGCTCGGTAAAAACCTCCAAGGGATCACGAAGCCTATAAAGCTCAAGGAACACGGTACCACTTTTGGTCTGGGGTATGAGTACACCTGGCAGGAATTCAACGACTGGTCGCCACCTTGGCACAGTACCTATACCCTTTGGAGCAGGCGATACCTCATCTCGAGCATACTTTCAAGCAAGATGACACTATATACGGTTCAGATGAAGAAGAAGCACTTGCGGCAATGAGGAGCTTGTTTCTACAGAATGATGATATGGATTGCTGTGTTGTCCTCAAGGGGGGGAGGAAGGACCTTCCATACAGACTGTAATCAAGGGGGCATATCTCAAGAATTGGTCTATCAAGACAACCAAAGCCCGACGAGCCTCGGGGTAGCAAGGCTAAAACAAGCATTATTTACTATTTTATTTATTAAATGATTTTCCTGCATCTGTTTTTAATTTCTGCAATAAAGATCTTCAATGTTCAAAACAATTATTCAATCTATCAAATCATCTTCTAAATTTCTCTTACAAAATCTGATATTTATTGCTATTGTTTTCCCTCATTACTTTATTTATACATCATTACTATTACTTGTCTTGATGAACCGATGACTGTGACATGCAATGAGATAGCGCAACAAATGGAAATTGATTCAGATAAAGACGACATACCTCACGAGATTGTCAAACAAGTTGAGAACTTTGAGAACAAACCTAAGTCCAACCTGGATGAGACCGAAGTTATCAATCTGGGAGATTCAGAAAACATCAAGGAGACTCGCATCATTCATTTGTCACCGTCAGAAAAGAAAGAATACATAGAGTTTCTAAAAGAGTATGGTCAACTATATCAGAACAGAATGTCCAGGGCCTTCAACAAGAAATTCAAGCCAAGACGATTCACACCAGGGCAGCTGGTGTTAAAGAAAATCTTTCCACATCAAGATGAAGCCAAGGGGAAGTTCTCTCCCAACCGGAAAGGCCCGTACATGGTTCACAGAGTGCTGACAGGAGGAGCACTCATACTTGAAGAAATGGATGGAGAAGTTTGGCCAAAACCAATCAATTCAGATGTAGTCAAGTGCTACTGTTTGTAATCTTCATGTTTTCTCAATGATGTAAATTGAACTACGCCTGACATGATTCCTGTTTAAGAGGGGATACGTAGGCAGCCCTATGGGTTTGGTCACAATTCAATAAAATTTTTATCTTCCCCCATAATTGGAAACTGGGGCAGAATTTTGAGAAGGACCCTCAAAATTCCGAAGCAAGCAGCAGGCCAGAAGCATTCACCCAGCCAACTGGGGTAGAATTTTGAGGAGGACCCTAAAAATTCCTAAGCAAGCTCAGCCAGCACGAGCAACAGTCAAAAGCGTTCACCCAGCAAACTGGGGCAGAATTTTGAGGAGGACCCTCAAAATTCCACAGCAGGAGAGGTTGCAATGTCTCGAACCGTTTCATGTCGTCGGTTCATCTAAAACTGTTTTAGATTATATATTATACTTTTACAAAATCATGCATATTTATCGAAATAGCTTGTTTAGCGAGCACTACCCCAATGATGCAAACAATATCCTCGTGATCAAGTAGACGAGTCAGGTAAAGTCAACGGGAATACGAACTAACCTTCCTCCTTTACAGAACTCATGATTTCTCTTTGGATGCAGGCACAAAAGGGCCCTAGAGCATAGCGTCCTCCTGAAGGACACACGTCAATCAAAAGACACACTTCTCAAAACCCTTCGCATACGCCGATATTTAATTTCAGCACAAACTTCCCTTCATTATTTACGACACTCGCAACAACCACTTCGCCGCAATTTATCATCAACTAAGAACGCTTACCTGCATTTTATTTCCTGTATAGGGCTACCATTCTGCCTTTCGAGGTTAAGATCTACCTCTATCTACATTTTATTTCCTACATAGAGGTTAAACGCTTCCTCCATCTGCATTTTATTTCCGGCATAAAGCTACCATTCTGCCTTCCGAGGTTAAGCTCTACCTCCATCTGCATTTTATTTCCTGCATAACGCTACCATTCTGCCTTCCTAGGTTAAGCTCTACCTCCATCTGCATTTTATTTCATGCATAAGGCTACTATTCTGCCTTCCGAGGTTAAACGATGCCTCCATCTGCATTTTATTTCCTGCATAAGGCTACCATTCTACCTTCCGAGGTTAAGCTCTACCTCCATCTGCATTTTATTTCCTGAATAAGGCTACCATTCTGCCTTCCGAGGTTAAGCTCTACCTCCATCTGCATTTTATTTCCTGCATAAGGCTACTATTCTGCCTTTTGAGGTTAAACGCTGACTCCATCTGCATTTTATTTCCTGCATAAGGCTACCATTTTGCCTTCCGAGGTTAAGATCTACCTCCATCTGTATTTTATTTCCTGCATAAGGCTACCATTCTGCCTTCCGAGGTTAAGCTCTACCTCTATCTGCATTTTATTTCCTGCATAAGGCTACCATTCTGCCTTCCGAGGTTAAGCTCTACCTCTATCTGCATTTTATTTCCTGCATAAGGCTACCATTCTGCCGTATGGGGCTAACCTCTGCCTCTCATTTACCTTTTAAAGCAGCTATCGTCTCTGTCATTATCTACTTTGTTTCTTTCCGGGCTAAGCTCTGCCCTTTTAATTCACAAGACTAAGCTATGTCTTGTCAGCATCATACTATTGCACTTCTCATGGGCTGAAATATCGCTAACCTATCCAAAGGTGTCATTGTTCAGAGGCACCATCTTCATGGCCCGAGAACATCATTTCATGGCCCGCGGATCCCTTTTTATCACTCTGCATATCATTATTCAAAGGCCTCATGGTTCGGAAGACCATCCTCATGGCCCGAGAACATCATTTCATAGCCTGCGAATCCCGCATCAAGCAATTCATGGCCCATGACATCATGGTCTTAGGACGTCATCCTGAACCGTCCAAAGACAACATTCACAGTCCAATGAGAATCTGCATCATGTTTAAATTACGCACAATCTATGCTTGTTATTCGTTTGCAGGAAATCTGGCTAAGAATAGCCAGCCAGCTAGGAGTGGACTGCTATAGTTCTCCTAACTACCCCGTAAGCCATTTTGTTCACCTTACCTTGCACCTTACACCTTGCATCCGTCCTTGTGAGACTTCACCGGTACACTTCGCCGGTAACTCCTGAACTACATACGGCCTGATTCTTGTAAAATCAGGGATATGTAGGCAGCTCAGAAGCCAATGTGCGGCCTAAATCTTTCATACTATTTCCCTCCGGTCAAAATTGGCCATCATATCTTTACCCGACAACTCTTTCATCCTTTCCGGGTAAAGAGGGGCAGCTGTTGAAACCCAATTTTTCCTCAAAATTATTTTAAACTTGCCTATGTACCTTCAAAATCAGTTTTATAACAATTGCTATTTTTCTATAATTTTTCCCACTTTTTTATTAATTTACCCAGTGGTTTGTCTCTAATAATTGATAATAAATTGTATTACAAATAATTTCAAAATATTTCGTGATTTAATATATCATTTTTTGTCTTATGAAGACCAGATTTATTCCACAAACTAGCCGAATTGGCACCATTTGACTATAATTGCAATAACTTTTTAATTATAGCCTAATTACTTCTTTCTATGTTAATTATGCTCAATAATTATTCATTTATATTTTTAATACTAATTAATCATTTTAGCTAAATCTATTAAGCAACAATTTCATTTTTTATAATTATTAGCCATTTTTATGAAATATTTATCTACTTTTAATTGGGTATTTAACTTATAGCCATTTTTTTAATTCCAATTTCAGTCTTATTTACCCAAACCCACAGCCCAACCAAATTGACCCAGCAACCCAAGGCCCAAATCCTAAACACCCGACCTATTCCCCATACTTGATCTGAACCGTTGATCATACGAGATTAACGGTCTAGATTCAAGTTACCATAATTAATTCGACCAACCCCCCCAATCGACCCCTCATTTTCCCAAAACTCGTCTCTCTCTATCCCTCTCTATTACTCTCTAGCTCTCTCTAGAAGCTTCCTTGGCTTCTCTCCTCCGATGGGTTCTGTTCACCTTCTTCGGCCGGTTCTCCCACCAGAAGCTATGGTTCTTCACCACCTCTTGGTTACCTACCCACTTTGCACCGGTTCAGTGATGCTCTGGGGCTCTCAGGCAAACCTGGAGCGGTCGAACTCATCTCCCATGGTCCCATGCCACTTTTCGGCCTCCCCGGCCGTTTGAGTAAGGATTACAACTTGTTCCGACTTAGGCCGGTGCCATCTTTGAGGTTCTTCCTACTTCTCTGGGTTCCACGAAACCGTAAACCTATGTCTTTCGATTTATTCTAGATCTACTTTAGATCTATAGTATTATGAAGCCTTTTTCTATGTTTTTCTCTGAAAACTTTAATCTTTAAACGATCTTTCAATTTTAAAAATTAGGGTTTCACAAACCCCTTTCAAAAATCAATTTTCCTTTTACTTCTTCTTTAATGACTATTCTATGCTTTTCTCTGTTAATACGTTTGATTCAAAGCTTCTTACTGAAAACCCCCAATTTTTTTTTAGGATTTTAGTTCGTCTTATTTGCTATGTTTTGCCAATCTGTTTACTTCTTCTAGACTCTCTATGTGCTCTGTGCTTCTTACTCTAATTCGTGGTTGGGGTTTCTGAATCTCTACTATTCCTCTCGCTTAGGGTTTCTCTGAACTCTAGTGCTAATTATTGTTTAATAGATCTGATTATTGATTCGGGGGTTGTTCATCTGATACCCTCTACTGACTTTGTGTATCTCTTTGCATAGTTGTGATGTTTTCTTCGAACCTATGATTTTGTATGTTCAGTACTGAATTTTCGAATTTGTTTCCCTTGATCATGTGATACTTTCCTTGATTATTCATGATTCCCTATGATTTCAATTACAGTCGAGATTCCCTCGACTAATTTTCAGAATTAAACTCGTACTTTGCTTTAATGAATATGCTATCAGTTTTACTTTCCTTAATTATGTGTTATGAACCTGGTCTTTATAACATACTCCATGCTTTTACTACCCTTATTATAGTAAAATCACTCTAGTTGATTCCTTTCCCTGATTTAACTCTAATTGGCCCGTTTGAACTTGACTCCCTAATTAAAGGGAGTCCAGACCTTTAATTGATACTCATTGGCTATTATTTCCAAAATTATGTTATACTAGTTACTCCTTACCTTATTTTCCTTACTCGTTTTCATAATTATAAATACCCTACTCTCTTCGCTTCATATTCTCTCTTGTTCCTCTGGCTGCTCTGTCGATTGAAAGCCAAGACTGAGTAACTTATTGCTGCTCTATTGCTCTGCATACCACTGTCCTATTGCCCTACTTCTCTGCACCTTGTTGTTCTATTCTTACTCCTAACTGGTATGTTTCTTGTTTAAGTTTATAGCATCCAACTCAACATGTTTCTGTTTGTATTGAGGTTCTACTTATGGTTCTGTTGTTTACCTTGCAGGTAGTGTATTTGCTTTGTCCATGTGCCCTTTCTTTCCTTCTATGTTTAGCATGTCTACTTGTCTATGTGATTCCATTTCCTTTAGTCTAACATGTCTATTGCTTTCCCTTGTATGTTTCCATCATGAATCTGCCTGACTCCCAACACTATGAGCATGTACCCCCTAATACTTAGTTATTATGTAAACCCTAATCCTAAACCTAATATGTGACTCTATTTGACACCCCTTTAGTCTAATGCTTTTAGATTCCTGACATGAACATTCTGTGACAACTAGGCTGTGATTGTTTAAACCCTATAGCACTAGCCTGAGGACTATTTGTGTACAAGTCTGCTTCCACTATGTGACTTATTTGTCCCCCAGTTCCCCTATCCCTGTTTGTGTTTTCTTCCTAAACCATGTGTGTTCTGAGTGGCTGATTGTCCTGTTTCTTTCTTCTTCAAACCAGTTTTCATAAAACAAATTCGCATGTTGTTCTCAGAAGCTATTTTCAAAACAGTTATTTCAAAAGCTACTTTTCAAACTCAACCCTCTTTTAAACTATAGGCACATCTCACTACTCTTAGTTATAAGTTCAGCCCCCTTCATGTGAGCACTACCTTGGGGACCATTTGAGTACCCATCGAACTCTGACGCACAAGGTTGGCATTCCACACTGCACATATTCATTCCTGGCTAGGGTACTTGGGTGTGAGCACTGCCTGGGGTCCTCTGAGATCCTTAGGAACTCTGACACACCTGGGTTACAAGGGTCATGGAATATGGCATGTTCGGATCTAGATATTTGGTCCTACTGTTAGGCTCTCTATAGTAACTTCTTAATATTTATTTTTGTGTAATTTATGCAACGCTGGTCTGTAATAATTAATTGTAAAAATGATTATGGGTTGGATAGTGAAATGGGCGGGGTTATGCATGCTTAGTATAATTACGGGTAGAAACCATGCTATAGGATTTAGTTTTTATATATGCGCAATAGTCACCATGCTTAGGAATACTTGCCATTCATGCATTAGAGAACATGTTTTAGGCCCGTTTATCTCAGCATCTTTGCCATACTCATGCCTCACTTAGAAATCATGTTCATAGTTAAATAACTAAAAAATGGTTGTTATGTTACTGTCTCTGCATCTTCACGATCACCATGTCTAGAAATCCTGTTTTAGGTTGAAAACATTAGTCGTCAATATTTGCATTAGAGATCATGTTACCTTAGGAATTCACTTTCAGCATGCTCATATTACCTATGCCAAACTCATGTATTAAGGACATATTTCTATTTGCATTAGATATCATGTGCTAGGTTCAGCAACTTACTACGCTTTTGCATTTCCTGTTTCGAGTCAAAAAGATGTATTAATAAGTAAATTCCGCCCTAAAAAATAATAGATTCTGATTTCTGAAAACATTTAGAAAAACACGCGTAGGTTTGCATCATTCTACATGCATTTAGATATCCTGTTTTGTAGGACACTGCATTCCCATTAGTTTAAATACTCACCTCTTTTACCACGATTAAGTCTAAACAAGATAACTAGAGTATTTTTTAACCCGCCTAGGAAAGCCTTAGGTATTAAGTTTATTAAAACTGGAAAAATTGTCTCTTTACATTGTTTGGCTAATTACTTATTAGAATTCATAGTCTAAAATTGGTAAAAAGGCCTCTTCTGAAACTCAGTAATCATACTGCCCCATTATTATATTCTCACTTAGACATCTTTCCTTAGGTTCTGAAATTCAAAGAACTCTTTGTGTTGATTCGTGCTAATTATGTGTATTAATTTGTGGAGGAATTCATGAGCCTCATATCTGCTCCTGTGTGTCCCCTATAATTTCAGTCCTAAATGTTTTATTTGTCTCTTAGAATTTGTCCTTTAAAACTAGGGGTTCTTCCTAGTACCTACCCTTTAGGATAGTAGTCCTAATCTCCTCCAGGAATGATAAGACGGGACGGATAATAGCACGCAATAGAATTCGTGACCAACACACGCTTTAATTACCTTCACGGGGTGGGAAAGGGTAGAATATGGATATGATGACCGGTGCGCTAATACCACGTGTAGCCCCTTTTCGAGGAGTGATTACCAGGTATTGCATTGATGTGATCAGTATTACTTTAAACCTAGGAAATTTTCTCAAATGTTTACTTTTATGTTTCTTTTCCAAACTTTCAATAAAACTCCGATACTTGTTTGAAATCCCCTCTTATGTGAGCCTTGTTTGTTATTTGCTCATTGTATGAATTCACGAAACTCCTGAGGGGTGCCTAACACCTTCCCCTTAGGATAACTCCAAGCCCTTACCCGATCTCTAGTAATGCAAACTAGTTCATGAGTTAATTACTCAAGGTGCCCTAACTGTGACGACCCAAAGGGGTCATCACCTATTTTATTACCCATCCCATACTTCCGAGGCCTTGAAAACCTCATCTGTAGTTGCCTCGATTTGTAATGCGCAGTCCGAGCACGTAGCCGGACAACTTAAATATGAAATTCTGTGAAAAATGCTAAAATTTGATATTAAAATGAGTAAATTTGACTCCGGTCAATATTTTGGGTAAACAGACCCGGACCCGTGATTTGACGGTCCCGTAGGGTCCGTAGGGAAACATGGGACTTGGGCGTATGCCCGGAATTGAATTCCGAGGTCCCAAGCGCGAAAAATAAATTTTTGAGTGAAATTGTTTTTCTGAAATTTATAAAGAAAAGTGAAATGGAAATTGGTTAGAATGTGTTGGTATCGGGACCGTATTTTGGTTCCGGTGCCCGGTACAGGTCTTATATGTGGTTTAAGATATTTTTGTGAAGTTTGGTTGAAATTGGACGTCGTTTGACGTGCTTTGGACTTAAAACTCTAAATTTGAAAGTTTATGAAGTTTGAAGAAAAACTAGTGATTTTGAGGTTTGATTCGTTGTATTTGATGTAATATTGGCGATTTGATCGCACGGTTAAGTTCGTAGGATGTTGTTGAGTTAGTGCATGTGATTCGTTAGGAGCCACGAGGGCTCGGGAGTGTCTCGGAGTGATTTTGAACTTAGGAAGATTGCTGGTTTTGGCTTCAGCAGTTGCAGGTCCATTTGTTCTTCGCGTTCGCGATGCCTCTTCCGCGTTTGCGAAGCTTTAAGCTATTCCTTCATCGCGTTCGCATCCATTCCCCCGCGAACGCGTAGGGTTATTTGACCCTGAGGGATTAGCCCTCTTTTCCTCTTCGCGCTCGCGTACACTTGACCGCGTTCGCGTAGCTTTGCAGGTCTTCTACATCGCGTTCGCGTGATGTCCCACGCGTTCGCGTAGGCCAATTTCTGGACCCCAGCTTCTTTACTCATCGCATTCGCATTCACCCTTTCGCGAATGCGATGGTCTGTCCAGTCTACCCTTCACGAACGCGACCTCCCTTTCGCAAACGCGGAGGGCAATTTTGCCCAGTGGTATATAAATATTTCCAGAACAGTAGCTTCGGGATTTTTCATAAGTTTTCACGAAATTAATCTTCTCCAAGGTCCTTAGGCATCCATTGAAGCCATATTTCACCAAAACTTCTTGGGTTAGTAAATTTTAACTCGTTTCCTTCATTTTTTATCTATATCTAATGAATTCCTAAGCCTAAAACATGCAAATTAGAGTAGAAAATTGGGAATTTGGGTAGAGTTAGGCCCGTTTGAATTTTCTTGATTTAGACCTCGTTTTGGGGTCGAATTTGAAAACAAATTGTATATTCGGGCTCGTGGATGAATGGGTGATGTGGTTTTGGTCCGGGCCTCGTGTTTGGACCAAGCGGGCCCGGGGTCGAATTTTGTTATTTTGGAAGAATGCATGAAAATGGGTAATTAGGCTATGTAATTGAATTATTGAATCCTTATTGATATACTTGAGTTGATTATGCCTAGATAATACCATTCCGGAGTTGAATTCTAAAGGAAAGGCGGTGTTAGAGGGTTGATTGCTATATTTTGGACCCGAGGTAAGTGTTTGGTCTAACCTTAGCTTGAGGGAATAGGAGTTGAGTCTTATTTGCTACTTGCTAATTGTAGAGTACGATGTATAGGCATGGTGACGAGTATCTATACATTGGTGTCTAGCATGACCGTGAGTCTTATTATTGCGAATATTCCGATTTTGTTGTAACTTCCATGCTTAATTGGTGATTTTTATATGTTGCAAAGAGCATGTGAAGGGAATTGTGATCTTTAAACTTCGAGGAGCATTGGCTCAAATTGTAACATGAATGGTGAAGATATATGAGATAATTGAATCCTTTGGAGCATTGGCTCAAATTATAACACGAATGGTAAAGATATATGAGATAGTTGAATCCTTGGAGCATTGGCTAAAGTAATAGAGTAAACTATGAAATGAAAGTGAAAGAAAGAGAAAGAGTTACTAAAATATACCCTCGCCGGGTCATTGTTGCTTTAGTGATTATCTCCCTTGCTGGGATGTTGAGATTCCTGTTATTGTTCCCTTGCCGGGATTTAATTGTTTAATTGATGTTCCCTTGCCAGGATTTAATTGTTTAATTGGTGTTCTGATGCGAGACTAAATTCCATAGTTTAACATGTGATATACCTTACATTTTATGTGCATTAATGATAAAATTACACTTGTTATGTGCTTAATGGAGTTTATTTCATGTGTAGGTGAAGTGGAGATGGAAACGGAGCTAAAAGGATGCAAATACGTCGAAAAATACGTGAAAGGAGACACCCGGACGATAGCCGGGCGACAGAGCCAAACAGCCAGCTCTACCCTGGCGTTAGCCAGGCGTTAGGGCTGAAACGCCAGCCCTTGCCTGGCGTTATCCAGGC
>ML336411.1:0-106876 GCA_005239505.1 Nicotiana paniculata
GCCCGCTTAGCCCGGCCCGCTTAGCCCGTTTGGCCCGGGCCCGGCCCGTTAGCCACCCTTAACTAGTACTTAAGACAATCATGGCTTAATCACAAAAGCAGTTAGGCAAATAATTGAATTGGCCAAATACATGAAATAAACAGACAGGGCAGAGGAGTTAAGCAACAATTGACTTATTATATGTTCATAGTGCGCAAAGTTCAGAATAGGTATAGAATTAACAAGCAGTGCATGAAACAAATCAAACCTTAGGCTAACTTATGAGGGGATTCATGTTATTCAAAACAACTTAATCCTAAATTAATAGTGTTACTAAATGGGATCATAGAATCATGTAAAGGACAAAATCATACTGGGAATTAAAGCATGGTAGTTGAGAAAAGTGTAAAGAATGGAATTGCAAAGGTTAGGTACCAGTTAAGTAAGAAAATAAGCAAGTATGCCACATCAGGGAAATCCCAGAATAACTTAGTCTTGGCTTCCAGCCGGCCAAAACAAGAGACACTTAGCCCAGAAATCAGAACACCAGAGAACAAGAGAGCTTAATTTTTTTTTGGGAGAGTATGAGAGTTCGAGTCTGTTTTAGGGGATAGGGAGAAGGGGTTTAAATAGTACTCAATTAGGAAGACAAATAAGGTAATAAGTCAATCATAGAAAAATAAGGATTGGAAATAATTCCAGAATTAATTTAAATTCGGCTTCAATCAATCAACGGAACATAATAACGTAAAATCAGGCCAGTACTACTTAGGTTAAGGAAAAATAGAATAAATTAACAATCAAATGTCGGACCAAATAAGACAAGAACAGGTAAATCGAACGAAAAATAAGGAAATACCAGTACTATACAACCATGGTTAAAGACAGATAGACAGAAACATTAAAAAGAAAGTAATTGAATAATCGAAACCCTAGAAAATAGGCAGAAATATAGACGAAAATAATTAAGGTAAGTAAAATCAGTTAGAAAATATAAAGGAAAACCATTAAAGTTTGAAACGGATTTGGCGAAGATCTGTTTAAAAATCAAAACCCTAATTTTAGGGTAAATAAAATCAGCCAGAAATAGTAAAGAAACTATAAAACACAAAGATAGAAATATTTAAACATTAAAGGAAAATACTAAAACAAAAAATAAAAATCGTCTCAGATCTGGAAATATCGTAACCCTAATTTTAGGGTAAGTAAAAGACTCAACCAAAAAATAGGAAGATTCATGCATAATATGACGAATATAAACGGGGTAGTACTTAAAATTAAGGCTTGAACCAGTTTTTGTTCGAATCAAAAGGGGATTTGAAAACATTAACCTTAGGGTTAAGTACGAATCAGTGAGACACGAAAATTAATCGTACTTACAAAGAGCAAGTGATGAACACAGACAAAATAAGCAGCAAGTTAAGAATTTGAACCAATTTTGGTTCAATTCTGCTTTCCATATTAGGCAAACAATCATGTAACACCATCAACGGATAGCCAGTAGGGAGGAGGGGGCAATATGGTAAGGATATGAGGAGGGAATCTCATCAGAGGCGGGATTAGGGGAGTGATTTTGGGTGACGGCGGCTTAGGATTTTTGAGAGGAGAAGAGGAAGAGATGAGAGAATACAGAGGAGGAGTTTGGTGGGAATGAATTAGGGTTAGGGGTGTTTGGTATAATTAAAAGGGGTCGGGTGTTTGGGGGTTGTTGATCTCGAGATATCAACGGTTGGGATTAGATTTTAGGCCGGGTAGGTTAATTTGGACGGGTATGGGTCTGGTTGGACGGGTGTGGGAATTTGGGTACTGGGCTTAGTGTATTATGCTGGGGTAATGGGTGCGCTAGGTCCGAAATTAATTAGGAAAGGAGCTAGATTTTAAATACCTAGTTAATTTAATAAAATCAATTTATAAAAATAATTAATAACTGATAAAAGTGACATTTGTATATGAAAATGATTTGAAATAATTACTTAACATTATAAAAATATAAAATGTCATTTTTATGTGTAAATAAGGTAATAATGCATATATGTGGCTATTATTGCGAAATATTATAATTATAGCCTAAAGATGAAAATATAATTATACATAAATCATATATGTGGCTATTATTGCGAAATATTATAATTATAGCCTAAAGATGAAAATATAATTATACATAAAATGTTTAAATCTTAATATTAATATAAATAATGAAAATTAAGTAATAAATCATTATAAAATTATTTGTGATGCAATTAATAATTATTTAGATAATAACAATGCCGGAACGAATTGATTAAAAGCCTTTAAAAATTATGAAAAATTATGGAAAAATGATGGTTGATGCTCATGCACTATTTTGAATGTATATATGTATTTATAAAATATTTATGGGAAAAATTGGGTATCAACATCGAAGAATGGCAATTTCTACTCCGGATGACGTCACATGTCCTAACCTGCACGAACCGGCTCATCCAACCCCGGTCTTTATCCTCATCCATTCTCACAAACAAGGACTTCGTTGCTCGACGTTGGAGCTTGATCAATCCTCAAAAAAGTCTAGGTCGATATAACTACATGAGGTGGCTAAGAGTGAACTTCGGCCCCTCGGCCTTGCCGAGGGTGACCCGTTTTTTGCAAAAATCTACGATCACTGGGTCGAGGGGACCCAATGTGAAGGGGTAAGTGTAAACACTTAAAAAACCCTCCACATGAGTAGTAATGCTCTCTTCAAGAGCAGGGATTTGTACCACGACCTCAGGCCCCCAATTACAGTCCCTCTTCATGGCCTCGAGGTGGCTCGTCGTTATGGAACAGATGTACCTCAACACATGTTCACATCGGCCTAGGACATACTCGTGAGGGAGCGGTTCCACCGGTGTTTTGTCATCGGCTGGTCGGGAAGAAGAGGAAGAAGCTTTCTCCTTTTGTGGGACGTTTTAGAAGTTTTCGCCATTGATTCAGGGTAGAGAAAAGCGAAGGAAGGAGAAACTTGGTGTTTTCGGTGCTAAAAAAGGCGACTCAACGGGCGGAGAAAGAGAAGAGAAGGAAAAAGCTAAGAGACTTGGAAGTTTTGGTGAAAGTAAAAGTAAAGTTTTGATTCAACAAAAGAGTCTATATTTATAGATTCACGGCAACGGTTCGGTGGTGCTAGTGGTCGACCACCTACTGACAAGCAGTAATGACTTGGTGAATTGTACTGACGGAACATTTCGGTCACCTCCGTCGCTTACGTCACGAGGATGACATCATTATCGAGGTCTCCATAAAATCGAGGCTCAAGTCGTTTCTTATCACTTTATTCTAAGAAACAAGGGGACTATCTGTATATGAAGATAGCTGCATAACCTAGGGAATACAACTCCATAAGAGCGAGAAAGTACGGTAATATACGCTACCATCGGAGAGACTTTAGCCACAGAAATCGGGGCTACCTGATTTCATTCCTTGATCGAGATAAGAGTGTCACGTCAAAAAGCCAGGACATCGAGTCTGAAATTGAAGTCTCTTCCCAGGAAGAGGCCGACATCAGTAATCGAGGCTAGAAAGAGACAAACTCCAAAGTAACGTTGGTGTAGTTTAATAACGGAAAGAGCGAGATATTCGCGACAGGTCAAGGATCTCGGCGTGAATCTCGAAACGGATCGATCTGCGGCAGTTAATCAGTTGTTAATATTGATTTCCTACTATAATTAGAAGTGTGCCTTATTTAGGGCTCCTCTATTATATAAAAAGGAATCTCATTCATTTGTAAGGATCATGATTCACCAATAAAAATAGATACACTTGCTACTCTCTTGTTATTCCACATACTGTTCATGAGAATTGCTCTATTTTTTTTACTGATTTTACTATCCTACCTCAAGACTATCTCGAATCGAGGTCGAGGCTTTGCTTACATATTGGTTTGATTTAATTTATTGTCTAATTCATATGTCAATTGGTATTGGATTAAATCACATATCCTTAAAACCATAATATAGGTTTAATTGTTATCCGAATTTGAGGGTAAACACTAACATATTTGTAGCGTCGCCAGGAATTCCGCCAGTGGTGTTCAAACTTTAAACAAATCGACAATTATTTTTGTCGATGAAAGGTGTACCAAAAATTTTAAATCAAACTTTGCAATATTTAGTTAAATAATAAATACAACTTTTAATAGAACTATAAATTTTTAAATCAAAATCAAAATAACAAAAAGATAACATTAGAAATTTTACTAATAAAAGTAAGCATAAAACCAAATGAAAGAGAGAGTCGAGAGGACTTGTAGTTTGTGAAGTGCTTTTGTCGAAGAAATTTTGTAGAGTTTGACTTTTAAATTATAAAATTTATTTAAAAAATAACTTTTAGTTTAAGATTTTTTAAAAAGTTAGTTTTAAGATTAGTCGTTTATTTTTTCGCATAATTCAAGTTTAAGATTTATTTTATAAGAAAATATTTTAGATTGTAAAAGAATCAAACAGACTATACATGGTGGTCTCCGTTTAGTTTTGGCAAACAAAATGGTCAGAACTTTGAACCCGTGAACAACATGTCACTTTGAACATCTTGAACTGCCGGACTACTTCACTCGACTGTCTTAAGGGTGTTCAAAATATAATATATAACCATATAAAACGGTATTTAACTTATATACGCAATATAATTTTTTCAGCGAAGGGGTGTGCGCTTTTGGCATAAGGTGGCTATGCCACTGGGAACATCTCCTAGAACAACAACAACAACATTAAACTACGCCTCACTTCTAGCAATTGAATTATTGTCGGTTACATGAATTCTCAGTCATATTTTCTATTGACATATAAATTTCCGACAAGACTAAGAAGAGCCCTTCCTACCAATATATGGTGCTTTTTTGATACTTCACAATTACCCAAACAATGCCTTGTCAGCTAGCAACTAGAATCATATTGACTAGTTATTGATGCAAGTTGTGCACTTGTGCTTCACAATACTACTTTATAGGGGTGGAGGGAAAAAGATTTGGATCCCAATAAAAAAGATTGAAATCAGAAAAAGACAAATGGATAATACATAGAACTAATAAAAACCACTCAAACATGGTAGTGTGTGGACAAGTTTTTTATTTTAATTTTTTTAATGTCTATCTCTTTTCCATCTTTCTCTTGATGTTTACATTTGGAAAAGATTGATGCCTCAAAAATGGGATCCACCACTCCTAAAATTGATGTTATCTTTGTTTGGTTTTACTCCACAAATCTTATCATACGTAGTTCTCAAAGTTGTTGTCTGCGGGTCATGTTCACAACAATTCCCTTAGCTACTTGGATGTGACTTTTTTTTTAGGCGGATTCAGAATTTGAACGTTGTATGTGAATTTTTGTTTTGAACCAAAATCTGCTTTGATAGCGCGTCATTGATATAATATATCACTATTTTCTAAACATATATACATATAAACATGGAATTTTTGTCGAACTTTACGGGTGTCGTGACCCCCTACCTCCTTTTCATACTTAAAAATCTTTGTATGTGTATCGCATGAGTTTGAATTATGTTGTGTGAACAAAATTTGATATTTAAGTGGAGAAGGATAGAAGGACAGATGCATTATAATCCACCAACTTTCTTAATTAGAATTAATGAATTTCTCTATCAACAACAACAACCAGTGAAATTTCACAAGTGGAGAAAAAAATTCTAATTAAATAAGAAAGTCGGTGGATTATATGATTATTAAAAAAGTCGGTCATAAAAAAGATTATATAATTATTAAGATTCTACCATGTGAGCTTCAGCCCTCAGCATAATTAGTGGAGTAATAAGCTATGGGAACTCATTAAATAATCATTTGGGCAGATTAATTTTGGTGTCTCAACTGATAAGGAAAGTACAATAAGTCTTGCTTTCAAGGTCAGTGTCATAGCACTGACTGTTGATAGAGGTAATTATAAAGCTGAGCATGATTGAAAGTTTGACTAACATTTTAAAATACTTTTTTCTTATCATATTGATATAAGAAAAACTGTAATTTAAGTACTTTTCGTGTAGTTTTTGAATATTTAAATTCTAAGTTTAAAATATTAGGTTGAATTAATTTAATTTTACTTTAAAGTTTAGTCAGATTGACTCTCGATAAGCAAATATAACATCTAATTTATCTAGTAGTATATCTTTTTTAGCCATATTAAATGACTTAAACATATATGATAACAGAACTACGGCACATAATGTTAGTTTTTCAACGTTTGTACACGATAATACGCAAGAAAATATACAGACGATTACAAATCTTTATAACTATATAAGCTTCTAAAAGGTCATTTCTTTAGCTGGTTTGCAGGTGCACTAATATTTTCTAAAAAATTGTTTTTCAATAATATAAATCATTTTTATATATTTGATTGTCCCAAAATAGTCAAATATTTTTCGGGGAAAAAAATGACTTCCCTCACTTTTGGATCGAATTAATTATTTTATTCCTTTTAAAACTATCTCAACACTTGCACATTATTATCAATATCTTATATGGAAAATATGTAGAAATTGTACGGGACGCCCTATTTGGTCGCCCCATTCAACTTATACCCATATTTTTAAAATTATTTAACTTATACCCTAATTTTTACAACTCCAGGCGCCGCCTTCCTGACACTTGTGCAAAACTTCAGCTTATTTAGTGCTGAAATTTTTACAAATGAACTAAATAATTTCAGCATCTTCTGTTGAAATTTTTGAAAAAGTTTTATGACAAAACTAATTAATCTAGAACAAAACTTCAGCTTATTTAGTGCTGAAGTTTTTAGAAATGAACTAAATAACTTCAACATCTTCTGATGAAGTTTTTGAAAAAGTTTTATGACAAAACTAATTAATCTAGAACAAAACTTCAGCTTATTTAGTGCTGAAGTTTTTACAAATGAACTAAATAATTTCAGCATCTTCTGTTGAAATTTTTGAAAAAGTTTTATGACAAAACTAATTAATCTAGAACAAAACTTCAGCTTATTTAGTGCTGAAGTTTTTACAAATGAACTAAATAATTTCAGCATCTTCTGTTGAAATTTTTGAAAAAGTTTTATGACAAAACTAATTAATCCAGGACAAAACTTCAGCTTATTTAATGATTAAGTTTTTACAAATGAACTAAATAACTTCAGCACTTCTGCTGATGTTTTTGAAAAAGCCTAGAATGCTGAAGTTTGTCTGATTACCTTTACTACTTGTGGCCCGTATGCCTGAAGTTTATGCGAAAAGTGGGTACGCTTGTAATTTTTTTGCAAAGCGGGTATAAGTTAAAACGTGACCCAAAAAACGGGTATAGATGCAAAAGATATCATAGGATTATTACACAAATAGCCAGCCAAATTCATTATTTGTTTATCAGGCATATATATATATATCCGTCGGCTATTTTTAGTTTAAGAAATTAGTTGGGCGGTTTTGGTTAATTCTTCAAAATTCATCGACCTGGGCTACTAAGAAAAACATTCTCTTGGGCTTCGACCTTTATCAATAGTTATTGGGCCGAGTAAGAAAACAATCAGCCCAAACAGAAAGAGACTCTTTCAGAAATTGCAATTGCTATATGACAGGTGGAGGGTGTTCTATTTTTTTTTTTAGAGGCGGAGGGTACTTACCACTTGAGCAACCCTCTCGTGTCAATAATGATAATAGCTGAATTATGTAAAAGAGACAAATATATAATTAAGTAATTTTAGTAATACAAAAAAAATAAAATTGGTGACTCTATTAATCAACGAGTAAAAGCTCAATAACAGTGCATGAGATTTACCCCTATATTTACCAAATGGCAATGTAATAATCCTTCAAGATTATCAGGGATGTTGGCCTGTTGTGAACCCCGTTCTTGCGAATCCTATACTCCTTAACACTATTTTACATTCGTCTCAATTCTCATCATCCAACAAAAGTTAAAGTTGGGTTCTACAAAAAAAAAAATCAATTGAATCTCTCTTTTCTTTCTTTTGTTTTCCCTGAAACTGCAGTATCAGAGTCGCTTTTATATCGGCTAGGTAGCACGTTGATTTCCTATACGGCGGTGCTTGTCTTGACTTTGCAATGTCGGCATTGGCAACAATATATATGGTTGCGTCGCATGTGAGGATGTTATTGTTGGACGTGTATCGACGATGCAAGTATACATATGGCTCATGAGTGGTGTTCGGCTTGCGTGGCTAGGTTAATTCCTGCATGCTTAAGCAGCGACGCTCTATCCCGCATGCCATTTCAGTTATGGCACAAGTACAAATTAGACTTGTTCAACGTGAGTTTTATGTGCCGATTTCCTTTCGCCCCTTGCATTTTACGTGCGGGGTGAACCAAAAACTTAAATTGTATCTCACGTCATTCTCGATTTGTCGTGCAATGGCTTGTTAACATTGGCATACTCGGTCGTTATTTTAGCGTCATCCATAGTATTAAAGGAATTCGTATTGTTACATTTTTTGCTTTTCTCGACCAATCGAAACCAGTACAGAAATGGAATTTCTGTTTCTCAAGGTCAAAGACAATGACGACAACTCTTGAATTTGTACAAAAAGAAGATGCTCCAAAAATATATCAAAAGTGTTAGAAAAGACGAGTTGTATTTTTTCATATCAAAATAATAAATGAGCACCATTAGAAGTATTTAACTTTCAGAAAGCAACAAATATATGAATAGAATAGGTTAATCAAATTGTCAATTTTGTGATTGACTTTTATGTAGCTTAAAGAAACTTTGAGTTGACCAATGAAAATAGAAAATAGCTGAAAATGGTATGAAATACAAATAAAAGAACGACATAAAATTCATCAACTACATAATGTTGAGATCAATAGAACTAATAGAATCCCTCGTCCTTAAACAAATATTTAAAGTTCGTACATTTTGAATGAAAAAGATTTTGATATGGAGCGTTTTTCACTCTCTTGCGCGCTATGAAGTCGAATTAATCTGAGTTTTTACGTGAAACGAATTCAAATTAGTCAGAATTGTTGTATTAGGTAAAATATATTATGGCACGTAGCCAACTAAGAAGGGGACACGTGGAACCTAAAACAGGGAGGGTTGATGACCGGACGCAGCTATTCCGTTTATCACCAGAAGGGATAACAGTCATAAAGGCATTAAATGCTCTGCGCCCGATAATATTTAATAAGGAATATTCTGCAGCATTAAGAGCAACGACCCGTTACAGAGAATTTGACATTTATGCTCACCGTTACATCTTCATCAATACTCATAATTGACATTAAAGAAAGGCATGACCTAGTACCTTCTTCATAGCTATAAATAATAAGCTCAGTGATCATTATAAAGGACACGAATTTTCTCGCAAAACTTACACTGTATTCTATACAAAGCTTAATACAATCTTATTTTCTTGCTTTTTAAGCTCATCATTATTGTGTCCGGAAACTCTATTCCCGGAACTGTCATCTTTGTTGTCTCATCTACATTCCAAGGCTAAGTATTATACATTTCTTCAATTATTATATTATTTCAGGATCAAATTAGTTCACTTGTCTAGAAACCACGTATAAGTTCAACTGTTCCATTTTATGAGTAAACAGTTTGGCGTCCACCATGGGCCTAGACAGTCGTGCAATTAAAGTAATCCTTGTCTTTTTTATTAACGAGATTTGATTATTTAGTCTTACAAATAATCATAAAAAAGATGGCAGATAACGTTGTTAACAAAGCGTACAACCTTGAAATTTGAGAGGATCAGCCTCATTTCGAGGATTCAATCAGCGACACCCGTAACGAGGAGAATGACGCCACGCCGATGCTAGACAGGCAGTACCCTCGACAGGTTCAGGATATAACTCTCGATGATGCTGATGACGAGCATGTCGTAGATGCGGTAAGGGTTCCGCAGAGCAACAAGCAATCATCCTAGGCCACCTCACGCAGCAGGATCAAGTTATGACGGAACTTAACATGCATTATCGGGGGCTTCAAATAAGGCAAACAGATGAGATCCAATTCCTCCCGATGTTACCACAAACCAAACGACGCAGAGAGTCGACAACAACACTCCCAGGGGCGAAGTTGGCTCTGACAGGGCCGGTGGGAGTAGATCCGGCTTCAACAACGAGAATGACCCATTTAAAAATAAACTTTTACGGTTTATGAGGGAAGTAAACGCCTGCATAGACCAAATCTCGAGCGCACCCCAATATTGAAAGGCCCGAATTTGAAGAAGTATACTCAATTGCCGTACAAGTTGAGCGCGACACCAGAACTAATTCCGAAACGGTTCAGAATGCTTGAACTGTCGAAGTATGATGGGACTTCAGACCCACAGGAGCACATTACCACTTACACGACGACAGTAAAAGGAAATGATTTTGATCAATTTGGAAGAACTCTCACGAGAGGAACCCTAACGTGGTATTCATTATTACCCAAGCATTCCATAGATTCCTTTGAGATGCTCGTAGATTCTTTCATCAAGGCTCATGTCGGGGCCAGAAAAGTATAGGCCCGGAAGGCCAACATATTTAGAATCGCACAGGGGGAATCAAAATTATTGCGAGAGTTTGTTACCCGATTCCAGAAAGAAAGGATGTTGCTCCCGGTTGTCCCGGATGAATGGGCAGCTGAAGTATTCACCAAAGGATTGAACCCGAGAAGCTCAGACGCTTCCCAAAATCTGAAGGAGAGTCTGCTTGAGTTCCAAGCAACAACTTGGGCAGATGCCCATAACCGTTACCAATCAAAGATAAGGATCTAAGATGACCAAGTCAGTTCCACATCATCGGCGTAGATAGATAAGCTTCGAGGGGGCGGTTTTTGCCCTACGAGCGGACCAAAGGTTGTGGCAGAAACTTTTGGACAGTGAACAAATCCACCGTTGACAGAGGGACTGATCATGATCGAAACAATAGATCACTCCAGGATAATGAGACGTCGGGGTCTCGGGGTCTTTCTTACCCCAAATTGTCGGAGTATAACTTCAATGTCAGTACGGTGGAATTGGTAACAGCTATGAGAAATATTAAAGCGGTGCGATTCCCGAGACATATGAGCTTTGATCCCAGCCAGAGGGATCCCAACTTATGGTGCGAGTACCATGGGACGAATGGCCACCGAACAGGGGACTGCCGACATCTCCGGGAAGAAATGGCAACACTATTGAAAAATGGTCACCTGAGAGAAGTCTTGAGCGACCGAGCTTAGAATAATTACGGTCATAACAGACACAACGTGGAACCCTCGAAAGCAGGAGAACAACCCCCACACCAAACGATCAATATGATCTTCGGAGGGAATGAGATTAACAGGGTCACCTTTTCGGCAGCAAAAAAGACGAAAGTATCAATAACTCATAGTAAAAGACTCGAGGAAGACGATATCACCTTCACATAGGAGGACGCAGACGGATTGTTGTTACCATACAATGACGCACTGGTAATTTTTTAAATGTGTTAGATTTTAATATTAAATGTATTCTAGTGGATCCAGGAAGTTCGGCTAATATCATACAATGGAGAGTATTGGAGCAATCCAAACTCACCGAAAGCATTATTCCGGCAACAAAGCTCTTCGCGGGATTCAACCTTGCGAGATTGACGACCCTGGGAGAGATTTTACTGCTCATGAATGTTGAAGGAGTAACGAAAAGAACTCTCTTCGAAGTAGTAGATGTTGACATGGGATACAACATCATCATGTGAAGGTCGTGGTTACACGAGATGAAAGTTGTACCTTAAACATATCACCAATTACTGAAGTTTCCAACGCCCGAATAAATCAATCTAATAAGAGGCTATCACCTGGAAACAAGAGAGATGAATGCAATCTCAGTTTCCAATAGCAAAGGGAAAGAACGCATGACATAGCAATTACAGGAAGCGGCACATACTCCTGAGCTAGAAGGAGTCACCTCGGAAATAGAGTCATCAAAAAAATATCAGGTGCCGAGTTATTTCCAAGCTCCAGAAAAGACGGACGCAAAAAAGTCCACGGCAGAATAATTGGAGCAGGTTGCATTGTTTGAAGAATTCCTAGAAAGAAAATTCCATTTGGGTACAGGACTGCACCTAGAGCTCATGTCTGGTTTTATTGAATTCCTTAAAATTAATGTTGATTGTTTTGCATGGTTTCACGAGGATATGACAGGTATCTCGACATAAATATCCATGCACAAACTGATTTTGGATCCTAACATACGTCCAGTAAGGAAGAAGAAATGACTTATTGCTGAGACCAGAAACAAATTCGTCAAATAAGAGGTAACTTATTTGCTTAAAATCGATTCGGTCCGAGAGGTAAGATATTCGGACTGGCTAGCCAATGTAGTAGTAGTTCCTAAGAAGAACAATAAATTTCTCATGTGTGTAGACTATAAAGATCTTAATAAAGCGTGCCCGAAGGACTCGTTCCCACTGCCAAATATCGATCAAATGATCGATGCCACGGCCGGGCACGAGTTGCTGAGTTTTCTCGATGCTTATTCTGGGTACAACCAAATCAAGATGAACTCGTACGATCAAGAAAAAACCTCGTTTATAACAAATTCGGTACATATTGCTACAATGTAATGCCCTTCGGTTTGGAAAACACCGGAGCCACTTATCAACGACTCGTTAATAAGATGTTTGAAACACAAATAGGAAAAACTAAGGAAGTTTACATAGACGATATTCTCATTTAGTATTTTAATGCAGGTGATCATCTTAAGCATCTGCAAGAAACATTTGATATCCTGAGGAAGCATAACATGAAGCTTAACCCCGAGAAGTGGTCGTTCGGGGTCTGTTTTGGTAAGTTTCTGGGATTTCTGGTCTCACAAAGGGAAATTGAAGTGAACCCCGACAAAATCAAGGCCATTGAGGATATCCCATATCAATTTTCAAACATAAAAGAAGTCCAAAGAGTCATAAGAATAATAGGATCTTTGAGCAGGTTCATTTCCCGATTGTCGAAAAAATATCATCTGTTAAGCTATGCGTCTTTTGTTTTGATGATTTGACAAACTTCATGAGAGAACCAGATAAGGAACCTGATACTATTAGTTCTCTTTTATTCAAAGTAACCAGTCAGATATCTGGTTCAATTCTCAACAAAATCAGATAGGGAACAACAGAAGGAACAAATATGGATCAGTTCCCCTGGTCATCGTATATCCAACTCTACAACTTTAAGCATTCTCAAGACCTTAAGACACAAGGTTTCAGGTTGGGATCCAGTTTGGGATATGGCTCAAATCTTCAGAATCAAAGGAACAACTGAGGGAACATGTGCCTACCAGTTCCCGAGGTGACTGTACGAAGTCAACTCTCCAGCTGAAAAGTTGTTGCCTGCACACGCTACGGTACATGAACAGTGTTGCAGTCAAATTTCTGTGGAAAGATTTTTACCTACCTTGCTTACATCATCCAAGTGATGTCACAAATGAGATATTAACATCAAGCAAACTAAAACAAACCACTTGCACATTCAAGAACTCATCAAGCATTCTCTCAAGGGTGTGTCAATCTTGCAAGTGATTCTTAAGGGCATCAAGAACGAAGAACAACATAACCAAGGACCAGGTGCAAAGACTGAAGATATCTTAAGTCCTTAGGTTTGTTGAGTCTTTGTTATTTGTTCTTCATTTGTAACTTCTACCCAGCTTACTTAGAAGCATTTCTGTAGAAGATCTTTTGTAATTCATAAACATTTGAGTTTGTGTTGTGACTAGAGTTAGTCATAAGTTGAAGTCTTTGTAATAAGTGTGTTGCAAAGTGGCTTGTAATAGGTGTATTACAAGTTAGTGATGTTGAAATCTTTGTAATAGAGTCATTACAAAGTGGCTTGTAATGGGTGTATTGCAAGTTAGTGAAGTTGAAATCCTACCAGTGTAGGTCGTGGTTTTTATCCCCTTGAGTAGGGAATTTTCCACGTAAAAATCTTGTGTTCTTTATTTACTGCCGATTTACTGTGGGAACAAATAGAGAACCTGGTTTCCTATACTGTTTGGTTTTACAGTCTGTTGCTTACGGTGGGAACTGATAGAGAATCGGGTTCTCTATACAGTGTGGTGGAAGCTTAGTTTTTATCAATTGGTATCAGATCAGGTTCTTTCTAAAAGGTTAACACCTAGAAAGGATCCTTATAATAGGTTCTCCACCAAACTTCGAGGAAGAACAATCAACCTATAGACCCCCAAGATTTAACGGCCAATACTATGGTTGGTGAAAAATAAGAATGCATGACTTCATTATGGCTAAGGACTCAGAGCTGTGGGATCTTGAAAGAAGAGAGCCCAAGAAGGAGAAGAACCTGGTTCTCAAGGCTGCCAACAAAGACTCAAGTAATGATGAATCCGACATGGAGTATCTCACTCGAAGATTCCAAAAACTGATTCGAAAAAATGGTGGGATTCCAAAGAAAGGAAGTTCCAGCAGGAATTTCAAAGAAAATGATCGGTGCCATAAGTGTGGAAAGTCTGGACACTTTATTAAAGATTGTCCTCTTCATAAGTAGGATCATTATAAAATTAACGCTGATAAGGTGGATAAGAGGAACCAGGTCCCTGACAGAAAGTCCAAAAGAAGAGATGATGCTGACAACATGGTGAAACAAGCTTTGGCTGACTGGGAAAATTACTCCGGTAAATCTGAAGGTGAAGATGACCAAGGAGATACATCTATGATGGTTGCTGACAATGGATCTGCAGAATATGAGTCAATCTTTGCACTCATGGCCAAATATGATGATGATGAGGACAAGGAGGAAGATGAGGTAAGTTTCTTCATGTTCAAAGAAATTTGAAAACTTACTCTAAGAAAAAATTGATGTCCTTAGAAAATGTGTTGATTGATGCCTATCATAGCCGCATTAATGAGAAAAATTCTTTAATAGAAGAAATTGGTGACATAGATCAAGAGAGGGATGATATGGTAATTTCTATTGTAGAATTGAAGGAACAAGTGGAAGAAGTAACTAGAGAAAATAACTTGTTGATAAACCAAACAAAAAAATGGACGGACAACACTCAAAAGGGAAAAAAAGTTGCAAGTGAGGCACACCTTAATCTTGAAAATGTGTTAAGATCAGTGAAATCTAGTTTGTGTGCCGAGCTTGAGAAAACAAACAACTTCAGGAAGAACTAGAAAGAGTGAAGAGTGATCTTGAAAAATCACTTAAGTAGACATGGTCCTCTGATGCTATCACTACCTTGTACACAAACAATAGCGGAAACAGGTAGGGAATCGGGTTTCAAAGGGAAAAGACTCCCTACAACCCTCATAGCAAGTATGTTACTGTACCTGACAATTGGCTTTGCACTCATTGTGGCAACACTGGCACTTTAAATAAAATTGTAAGGCCAGAACTCAGTCTCAACAGAAAAACAAAGTTTTTGCTGAAAAAGAAACCGCTGCTAGGGAACCTGGTCCTTCACATAAAAAATGTATAATGGTTACCTGGACCAAATTACAAGGGACCCAAACTTTTTTGGGTTCCTAAGTCTAAACCTTGATTTCCTTGTGCAGGGAACAGTGAAAGAGAGCAGTCAACAGTGACACATGGATAGCGGTTGCTCGAAGCACATGACTGGAAGTACAAATGATTTCCTTTCACTGAAGGCCCTGTAGATAAGGAGTGTATCCTTTGGAAATGACAAGAAAGGATACATTTTGGGAGTAAGAAAGATCGGGAAGTCTCTTTCACACTGTTGAAAATGCGTACTATGTGAAGGGGTTGAGTATAGCTTGCTGAGTATTTCCCAAATATGTGACAAGGGTAACAAAGTGGAATTTGTATCTAAAATATGCACAGTCAAAAATCTTGTGACTGGTGAAAAGATGTTAGTGGCCAAAAGATACAAAAATATCTATGTTACCAACTTTGAGTCCTTGCAAAATGAGGATCTTAGCTTTCTGAGTGTTGTTGATGATAATGTTGATCTATGTCCCAGAAGGTTGGGTCACACAAGTTTCATGCTGCTAAACAAATTGGTCAAGAAGGACCTGGTTCGTGGTCTGTCCAAGTCAAGCTTCAAGGATCATAGGGTGTGTGATGCAGGTGTAAAAGGAAAGCAAGTCGGATCCTCTTTCAAGCACAAAAAGGAAGTTACCATCTCAAGGCCACTTGATCTCCTCCATATGGATCTATGTGGACCTATGAGGGTGCCAAGTAGATGAGGAAAGAGGAATTCAAACTAGATCAAAGACAAGAAACTGACTTGCCTTCTCATCTTTTTTTCTCAAATAGAGCCCAATGATATCAAGAAAGCATTGAAAAATGATAACTGGATAGCTGCTATGCAAGAAGAACTCCATCAGTTGAGAAGAACCAAGTGTGGCACCTGGTTCCTAGGCCTTCAGACAGAACACTGATAGGAACCTGGCCCAAAAGACTCTCACTTGAAAGCTGCTAAGGGAATTTTGAGGTATCCTAAGGGAACGCAGAACCTGGTCCTCATCTATTTTTAGGATATACTTTTGACTTGGTTGGATATGTTGATGTTGATTATGCTGAATATCTGGTGGATAGAAAGAGCACATCTGGAATTACACATTTTCTCGGGTTATGCTTGATCTCATGGGGTGCAAAGAATCAAACTGTGTGGCTCTTTCTACTGTTGAAGCTGAATCCGTGGTTGTTTCTTCTTGTTGTGCTCAACTACTACAGATCAAGCAACATCTTGAAGACTTGGTGTATTTACATCTTGAACCCGGTACAACATAAGAGGACAAAGCACATTGATGTGCGACATCACTTTTTGAGGGATAATGTTGAAAAGTTTCTGATTTGTATGAAGTTCTGGAAGACGGAGGAACATGCAGCATACATCTTCACCAAGGCGCTGAGCAGTGAACACTTTGAAAGAAATCTTTTAGAGTTGGGGTTGATCAAGCTTAACTAAGGACCTGGTCCCTCGATGATTGGCTATGTTAAGAAGGAATGGTACTATGCTAAAAAGTGTTTTTTGACGACATCTAACTCAAATCTATATTATTACTGGTATACATACATAGCAGTTTCAGGACAAAACAAGTAAGAGTGACAGTGCCCTTCTAGGAGTTTTTTCTCAAATTTTCAAAAATTGTCAAGGAACCTGGTTCCTGTGACTCAGGTTAGTAGTCTCTTCAATACTTCTATGCCTTTTTAAACTGCTGAAGTGTAATGTCATTAATTTATTCCCATCTCTCTCCAAATTTTTGTAGTCCAAAATGTTAAACCTTTTCTGAACTGACATGTTGTCCCGAAAAAGACCATTTCCTTCTCTCACACCCAACCAAAATCGATTCTTTTGTTCAATACTACATCAACCTTATCTCAAAAATAATCCTTCTCTCAAAATATGCCAAAAGTGAACCCAAATTTTTCACCTCCCAAAATCCTAACTCCATCTTAATCGAAACCCAAGAAGTCTTTGGTAGATTTTGATGGGACTTTAACTGAAAAAGAACGAGATAGATCTGTTATTCTAGAGAGTGAGGCTGAAATTGTTGATGGGTTTGTAGAAGCCTTGAAGGATGGAGAAATCGGTGAATGTGCTGAAAAAAAGGGGAACTAAATGACATACCTGGTGCCTCAAATCCTTCTCAGGATGTTAATTCTAATGATGATCTTTTTCTTTTTGAGTTTTGTGTTTAAACGAACTTCTAATCCAGTGAAAATGATTGATGAAAAGTAGGCTTATTGATGTGACTTGCTGATGTGGTGATTGTGGAAGACAGAATGAAGTGCAAAAAATCCTCACTTGTGAAAAAAAATTTTGAGAAAAGAAAGTTGGGTGAGAAAGATGCAGCATATGATAAGGGTGAATTGATTGAGAAGAAGAAGAGGGAGACATGTCCGCTCAGGGAAAGAAAGGTAGTGTGAGTGAGGAACCTAGTTCCTTACATAAGCAAAAGGTTGACTTATCGGGTTTGGAGAGGTAGAAGACTTTGAAGTCTCAGAACGTGCTGTTAGACAGAGTGGTGACTCTGATATTGCTGAAAAATGGAGAAACTTCTTGACATTGTTGATTTCCAAAAAAAAATAAAAAAAAATAGAATCACCTCTTTATTCCTCCTAAGTCCCAACGTTTATGAATAAAAAGAAGTAAAAACTTCTATGTTGTATGTGATACTCATATTCTATATGTGCATGGAACTGAGTTTGTTTTGACGAGGAGAAGCTTGGGGAAATTCTTGGTGGTTTGGTTGATTGTTTTGGCCTGCTCAGATAGGTAGAGAACCAGTTCCCCGTGGACCCTTGGCAGAATAGAATGCCAAGTTTAAGGATGAATGAAAGATTGAGGAAATAGGTGAAGGATCTAAGAGAGAAGATGATCATTGATCAAAGGATTGTAAATGAACGAATGGACAAGCTCATCAAGACCTTAGCCCCTTACTTTTTCCTCCTACCCAGTGATCCATGTCTTTTACTCCTTCAAATTCCCTTGAATTCCTATCTTCTTTTGATCCCTATGTTTGATGACACTGGTACTTTAGTTGTTTAAATTGTCATTTTATGTATTGTTGAAACTATTATGCTTTTATTATAATTACTCTACTATGGGCAATCACTCTATTTTGTGCAATGACATTCACTTGTTGTTCTTGTTATTGTTTATGTTGTGTTGCCCAAGTGGCATGAGTTAATGTTACTGAACTTATTTTTGGTTGTGCTTCTTCTATTGTTCTTTTCAATGATGCCAAAAGGGTGAAGTTATATAGGTGTCAACATGGGGGAAGAACAGAATCGAATTGATATGTTGTGTTGTGAATGAAAGATAATTCTGCTTTTCAGGGGGAACGTTGAACGCTGCTAATAACATGTTGATTATAGGTCTGATCCGCAGGGAAACATGTGAGGAATCTGGTTCTCAAGGGGAACATTAATTTTGGGTTTGTCATCATCAAAAACAGGGAAATTGATAAGTTATGTTATTTTGTGTTTTGATGATTTGCCAAACAATATTGAAGAACCAGTTGTGATCAGTTCCTTTGGTCTGGTCCTCAAAGGGAATATGACTGATTCGCAGGGGGAACAATGTGGAGATCTGGTTCTCAGGGGGAATATATCTGGTTCTCCGTTGGAATATCAATTCTAATTTTTTCATCATCAAAAAGAGGGAAATTGTTAAGTTATGCGTCTTTTGTTTTGATGATTTGACGAACTTCATGAGAGAAACACATAAGGAACTTGATACTATTAGTTCTCTTGTGTTCAAAGTAACCAGTCAGATATCTGGTTCAATTCTCAACAAAACCAGATAAGGGAACAACAGAAGGAACAGATATGGATCAGTTCCCCTGGTCATCGTATAGTCAACGCTACAACTTTAAGCATTCTCAAGACCTTAAGACACAAGGTTTCAGGTTGGGATCCAGTATGGGATATGGCTCAACTCTTCAGAGTCGAAGGAACAACTGGGGGAACATGTGCCTACCAGTTCCCGAGGCGATTGTACGAAGTCAACTCTCCAGTTGGAAAGTTGCTGCCTGCACACGCTACAGTACATGAACAGTGTTGCAGTCAAATTTCTGTGGAAAGCATTTTACGTACCTTGCTTACATCATCCATGTCATGTCACAAATGAGATATTAACATCAAGCAAAGGAAAAACAAACCACTTGCACATTCAAGAACTCATCAAGCATTCTCTCAAGGGTGTGTCAATCTTGCAAGTGATTCTCAAGGGCATCAAGAACGAAGAACAACATAACCAAGGACCAGGTGCAAAGACTGAGGATATCTTAAGTCCTTAGGTTTGTTGAGTCTTTGTTGTTTGTTCTTCATTTGTAACTTCTACCCAGCTTACTTAGAAGCATTTCTGTAGAAGATCTTTTGTAAATCATAAACATTTGAGTTTGTGTTGTGACTAGAGTTAGTCATAGGTTGAAGTATTTGTAATAAGTGTGTTTCAAAGTGGCTTGTAATAGGTGTATTACAAGTTAGTGAGGTTGAAGTCTTTGTAATAGAGTCATTACAAAATGGATTGTAATGGGTGTATTGCAAGTTAGTGAAGTTGAAATCCTACCAGTGTAGGTCGTGGTTTTTATCCCCTTGAGTAGGGAATTTTCCACGTAAAAATCCTGTGTTTTTTATTTATTGCTGATTTACTGTGGGAACAAATAAAGAAACTGGTTTCCTATACTGTTTGGTTTTACAGTCTGTTGTTTACGGTGGGAACTGATAGAGAACCGGATTCTCTATACAGTGTGGTGGACGCTTAGTTTTTATCATCATCGCTTCTTCACACTGTTCAAAAAGAAAAATGATTTCGAATGGACACCGGAGTGCCAGCAAGCCCTGAGGGATCTGAAGAGGTACCTATCAAGCCCTCAATTGCTTTCAAAACCAAAAGAAGGCGAAACATTGCAGTCTACCTCGCAATTTTAGAGGTTGATGTAAGTTCAATTTTAGTCCGGGAAGAAGAAAGGTACGCAATTTTTCATTTATTACGCAAGCAAAATTTTGACGGGAGCAGAAAATCGCTACCCACATTTGAAAAAACTGGCCTTAGCTCTCGTAGTCTCTGCTCGGAATATGAGGCCCTACGACCTATGTCACTCGATAGCTGTTGTGACTAGTTTTCCTTTGCGGAACATCCTCCATAAACCCGAGCTCTTGGGCAGATTAGCCAAATGGGCCGTCAAAATGAGTGAATTTGTCATAGATTAAAAATTGAAGACTACAATTAAGTCGCAAGTGTTGGCTGACTTCGTAGCCGATTTCAGTCCGCGACTACTGCCTCTGGTAACCAAAGAGGAAGTAATGGTGTCGGAATAAACTCTAGGGGTTTGTACCTTATATACTGACAGATCTTCCAACGTAAAAAGGCCCGGACTCGGAATAGTCTTAATCACGCTTTCATGGGAGACCTTAAGGCAAGCCATCAGAATGATCCCTTTGACTAATAATGAAGCAGAGTATGAAACTTTGATTACAAGGCTTGAATTGGCCCGGGGACTTGATTCCGAGGTTATCGAAATCAAGTGTTATTCACATCTGGTGGTAAATCAAGTCTCCAGGATTTTCGATACCAAATAAGAGCGTATGCAACAATACGTGGTAAAGGTCCATGATCTTTTGGCACGATTCCGGGAGTGGCCAATTACTAATATCTCAAGGGAGGGCAATGCAGAAATGGATGCACTATCAAACTTAGGATCATCAACGGAAATGAAAGGATCAGAATCCGGGACGGTAGTTCAATTGATGAACTCGACCCTGGATACGGATCTTTACTATGAGGTAAATTCGACTAGTCTGGTCTGGGACTGGAGAAATGAAAATAATCAACTATCTCAAACACGGAAAGTTTCCCTAAGACCCAAAAGCATCACGAGCGTTATGCACCAAAGTTGCACGTAATAGCTTTAAAGGAGGCCAATTGTATAGAAAATCCTTCCAAGTCCCGGTGCTTAGGAGCATCAGAAGCTACCTATGTCATGGGAGAGGTCCACAAAGGGATATGCAAGAACCACTCGGGCGCAGACTCCTTGGTGCTGAAATTGGTACGGGCATGATAATACTAGCCTCACATAGAACAAGACGTCAAAGGCTTCGTATGAAAATGCAATAAGTTCCAACCAACAGAACCCTTACATTCGGTTCTATCCCCATGGTCGTTCATGAAATGAGGGATATACATCGTCGGACCGCTGCCACCAACTCCTGGAAAGGTAAGTGATGTTTTAGACGTCAATACCACACAAGAAGATAAGTTACTTTGTGTGGTACCCAATTTTCGAGTGCTGTCTCAATAGAATAACCTAGTTCTTCTTGGTGTTCCAACTACTACTGTTGCGGAATAATAAAAGCAGTAAAGTAAAAACACAGAGATTTTTACGTGGAAAACACCTGGCTCANNCCAACTAGACTCAATGATAAACACATAGAACTGGTTCTTCTAGCTGGTATGTAGCCTTTGTGTTGCACAATAATTCTGCTTGCAAAATATCTGAGAATTTTGCTTTCAGCTCTTGATTCACTTCTGCACTTGTGCGCTCTTAAGTCAATAAAGAATCCTTCAATTACTTATAAAGTCAGTTGTTGAGTTTGTAATTTAGTTCTGGTTCAACTCTACATAGGAGAACGAATTTGTATTAAACTCAACTTCCTTCCTTCTTTACTGTCCTTGCTGAATTCAACTTCTATTATATTATCAATTTGCAACCTTTCTGCAATAGAAGATACATACTCTCCTTGTTCACTGATACTTCATACTCGCATTTATCTCCTATGCATATAAGGTTTCGTGCCAACGCGTCAGGTCAAGTACGTGTGCTCTGATAGACCTGGTTCAACTGGTCAAACATTTGTCAATCTTCAAAACTATGCAGTGACTTGGGTCAACAGTAACGTTCCTTTTAATTTTGACTGACTATTTTTCTAAATGGGTGGAAAAAGGTCCCTACCAGAATATTGGAGAACGCGAAGTGGTCGATTTCCTGTGGGAAAATATAATCTGCAGATTCGGAATACCAAAAGAAATAGCATGCGACAACGGGCCACAGTTTGTCGGTGCAAAAGTTATAAAATTCCTTGAAGATTTGAAAATAAAGAGGATTACATCTTATCCTCATCATCCGAGCGCAAACGATCAAGCGGAGTCAACAAACAAAGTGATTATTCAAAACCTCAAGAAAAGGTTGGAAGCAACAAAGGGTAAATGGCCCCAAGAATTGCCCGGAGTTCTATGCGCCTACCGAAAAATGGCCAAATCAAGCACAGGAGAAACTCCTTTTTCCTTTGTCTATGGCGTTGAAGCCCTAATCCCGGTGGAAGTGGGTGAACCCACTTTGAGGTATTTTCAGATAGATGAAAAATCGAACAACGAAGAGATACTAATCAGCTTGGAATTGCTCGAGGAATGCAGGGACTTGGCGCATGTAAGAATGGAAGCTCAAAAGCAGAGAATGGAGCGATATTATAATTTAAGAGTCAACCTACGTTCTTTCAAAGTAGGAGACTGGTCATAAGGAAAGTAACTCAAAATACTCGGGAGCTCAACGCGGGCAAGTTAGGTCCAACATGGGAAGGCCCCTACCAGGTTTCAACTATCACCGGGAAGGGTTCATACGAGTTGGAGAACCAAAATGGAGAAATGTTTCCCAACAATTGGAATGTGGCACACCTCAAAAGATATTATTGCTGATGAACACTACCATCGGAAAGTATGTGCTGGACTCTTTTCCCTTCGTTCAGGCTTTGTCCCAATTGGGTTTTTCTGGCAAGGTTTTTAACTAGGCGACAATAGAAAGCATACTATGAAGACAACAACAGTAAGACCTTTGATAGCAAGGCGAACAAGCAAGCTTACACTCGGGGATGTTTTGGTAATATTTTGCTCTATAGCATATTCCCACTAGGAAGGTAAGTTTGTTATTAAGCAAAGGTAACCCGACCATTCACGAGCGCAAACCACTAGAGGATTGTTAGATATTCCTTCGCTTGATAGCATAAATTCCTGAGGGGAAGTAAAATTTTGTTACCGAGTTAAGGATTATTTAGCAATTCATTAGTGGAATCTTCGAAGATACAAGACTTCTAGTGTTCCAATTCGCACTTTTTGCATTCGAACACTAGGGGGAATGATATGAGGACGTCAACCGAGAACAAAAATTCGGAAACAAAATGCTTCATTAGGACTGGGGACTGCACAACCAGCCTCGCAGAAACAAGTTGTATAGAATAGCCACAAATAATGGCAATTTCTGTTCAGCATAACAATTGCTTATGTATTTTTTGAAAATAGAAGGAATAAAATGAAATCCTTTTGTTTTTATCTTGTTTTTTTCCAGAATAATGAATTAACTTTGTCATTTGAAAGTTAAACAAGTACTTCAAATGTTACTGTCGTGATGAGCAGGAGACGTCCTCTTCAAGAGCACCGTAAACATAAGAGGGGCATCTCTTATAAAAACCTTCACGATTAAAGGGTTGGTTCCGTAAGAATCTATATCCGGAATCAACAATGTCATCAAGGAAAAATACACCTGAAGCCGCATATGAAAAGGACACAAAACGAAAACTTGCACAAATACTTATAAAAACCCTCGCGTAAAAGGGATAATGCTCAGAACCAAAATGCATCGAAGAAAATGCATCCGAGATCACACACAGAAAAATATGAGCAAAAGAACATGCTCATAATCCTTAAGAGAATACGAGGGTTAAGACTTGCACGAATATTCAAACAAAAGTAAGACTCAAACAATATTTGAGCAAAAATATGTATTTATTTACAAGAATGTGCCAAAAATTCAAAACAAGAAAATAAAATAAAAGCTAAATTACAGCGTCTCCGGAACCAAAAGGAAGAGAAGTGTCCGCGCCCAAGAGAGATAGATATTTCCACCGGTGGCTCGAGATTTTCTCAGTCTGATCTTCAGTATCGTCGCCCTCCGATTCTTTTTCAATTCTCGAAAAATCATAATCGGAACCATAGGGGCCAGATACATTAGACCTCGATGGGAATCCAGTCTTAGCAGCTAGCTCAAGCTCGCATGCCTTAGCAATTTCGGCATCAATATCAATGACACCAGATTTGGCTTCTTTCCAAGGTTTTTCTCCTCATGCTATACATGGCGTAAGTTTTTTCAACAACGAGGGGAGCCTCTCGATGCTTGAGTTATTCTTTGAGTTATGTTATCTCGACCGAAAGATTTTCTCGGGCGAACCTAGCAGATTTGAGGCTGACATCAAGTTCGCGGACAGTTGAACTAAAGCGCCTATTATGCTGGATAGTTTTCCTGTACTTCTCTTCTATCTGGGCATATTTCGCCCCCACGATAGAAAGATCTTCGACTTTGGAGTTCAAGGTTGTTCGAAGTTAGCTACCTTTTCGGCAATAGCAGCCTCGCGCTCAGTTGCAGCAAGAATGTTGTCCTGGATTTCAGCCCATTTAGCCTTGGCTTCATCAAATCTAACACTCAGTGGGACAATTTCTTGGCTAAGGGTTACCACTTCTTACTTGCTTTTCTGCAAACGAGCTTACAAAATGACGACCTCGGTGGCTTTGGTTTCCAGTTCTGAGAGACGGAGAACAACTTGGTCTTGTTACACCAAAAGCTGATTCCGTTCCGAAGTAAGTTTCTCCTTCTCACGAATCAACCTCTGAAGGACCTCAGAAGAAAGAAAGTTGTCCTACAAAACAAGAAGAAGTAAAGCTTAGAATACATTCATACCAAAGTAGAAGAAATAATAAAGGAAGAAAAGGACACACCGCCGCAGCAATGTGCATGGAATTGTAGAACAAACACTCACCTGAGAGTAATTGAATCTTTTCCCAATATTTCTCTGTAGCCAAAGAATTCAGATAGTTAGCAAGCTCAACCGACCAGGAAAGCAGGTTGCACCCGGTATAGACCGAAAGAGTAACATCCATCCTTCTTTTGTTGGATCTTCAGAAGGGACAACATAATTTTTCCCCAAATTCCCATGAAGAGGGGAATGTGGAAGAGGAACGCCTTCTTCACAGTCAGATGCACCAGATGGAGGTGATATAACAGCTGCTGGTGGTAGAGTGGATGAAGATGGAAGTGATGTAGCAGTTGTTAGTGTTGGTGAAGGTGGAGATGAAGTTGATAGGGTCGAAGAGTAAGAAGTAGCTGCGTCAAAAGTAGTGTTGGATGTTGGGTGCTCGCCAACCAAAGACGGCAAGGATGCGGTACTCGATCTTGCAGTATTGGACATAGAAATTGGGGTCGAGAGCGGGAGTTGGCATTATCTACCAAATAAAATTCTCCCAAAGTGTCGAGACATCATCCTCGGTTGGTGTAACTGTCTCAACAGGTTGAGCATCATGTTGAGATGATTAGGATCGTCGCCTTCTATGAAGAGAAGCTCTCTCATCAATAGCTTCTTCATCATCGCCTCTCATCACGGTGTCTATGACCGGCCCGGAAGGAGGACCAGTCGTTACTGCCACCAAGATAGCTCGGGACAACAGTCTTTGCCCTCTTGTTCTTCTCCCCGCCCGTGGAGGAACGTCTTCTCTTCGGTTGCTTATCTTCCGTCCGGGGACTCCGTGAAGAAGTGTTGGCGTCCGAAACAGACCCAAAGATACTTGTTCGAGTAAGTGCTTCCTGAAGCAGCCTTAATGCATCAGCAGGATCTGCCATAACGTCCTCCTCGTGGATAACAACAGAGCCCGCAAGTAGACCTAATGTCATGAAAAAATTAGAAAGGTTCAAACAAAGAAAAATGGAAGCAAGGTAAGTTCAAATTACCATGACTTTTATCCTTCCACCCGTATTTCAGGGCCAGTTCTTTCCACAAACAAGTTCCACGCCTCGTGACGTCCAAAATCTTCTGAACCTACCGGTCTAAGACTTCTACCACCGATAAGACCCATCGAGTTGCTGAAACATACGAAGAATGGAGATATAGCCATAGAAGAATATTTAATGAAGGAAAATATATTAAAGATCTTACGAGTGCGGTTCCAACCGGCCGGAAAGGATGAAGTCGTTGTTGGAATGATATTATTAGTGGCAACCGCAACAAACCGTTCCGTCCACCCGCGGTCGCTATCATCATTCATGCTAGTCAACAAAGCATGATGACGACCTCGTTTGTAGAGGTTTATCATACTCCCCCCCCCCCTCCAGAAAATCTTGGGGGAATAGAGATTCATCATATGAGCTAATGTTAGCTCTTCTCCAGTCTCCTGGCACAAACTTCGAAGGCAGGTAGCCGTCCTTTACACTGAAGGACTTACCTGTGCCAAACACACATGGTAGTGAAGGAAAAATTCTGCAATCATGGAATCAAGCTCTTCGCTCAAAGAAAACGCACCAAAGTAAAGGGATACGTGTAAAAGTATGTAAAACCTTCCTTGAGAAGGGTCACTCGCTCTGATAGATCAGGAGAGATGATATCCAACTCATGGCAAAGACAATCTTCCTTCATAGAAAGAATACTGGAATGACAGATAGAAGAAGGGTACCTACTAATAGCTCATGTACACGGGTTAGTAGAAGGAAATTTCTCTTCAAAATCCTTTGTGGTATTGAGTTTTTTTGGAATAATGAAGCCCACGGTTGGAGGGACAAAGTCCTCGGTTTTGTTCTTGCTTTTTGAAGATTCAGTACGCTTTGAGTAGGAAGCCATCAAAAAAGAGAAAGAGTTCTTTGTTTGAAGGGAAATAGGAAAAAGATGATGAAGACAAAGTATGCGATATTAGATTAAGGCAGTTAAAGTACAAGGGGAAGTTGATACGTAAAAGTAAAAGTTTTGCCGCTAAATTCTTGGCCAGAATTACCTCGATAATCAGCAAAAGGCATGCCATATCATGGAAAGACGCGTGTTCGTGGCATTAAATGCAGAGAGACAGGCGTCTAATCAACCGCCAGTAGCCTTCAAAAGGAATTATAGTAATTCCCGTCAAAAGAATGTTTCAACCAACTTCTCGATAACACAAAGTTATGCCACCGGAAAGAAGAGGGACTATCTGTATTAGGTAAAATATATTATGGCATGTGGCCGCCCAAGAAGGGGACACGTGAAACCCAAAACGGGGAGGGCCGAAGACCGGACGTAGTTATTTCGTTTATCACCGAAAGGGATAATGTTTATATAGGCATCAAATGATTTGCGCCCGATAATATTTAATAGGGAATATTTTGTAGCATTAAGAGCAACCACCCGCTTTTTACAGAGAATTTGGCATTTATGTTCATCAATGCTCCTCATAATTGACATTAAAGAAATGTGCGACCTTAGAACCTTCTTCATAGATATAAATAATAAGCTCAGTGATCATTGTAAATGACACAATTATATTTTATACAAAGCTTTATATAATCTTATTTTTTTGCTTTTTAATCTCATCATTGTTGTGCCTGGAAACTCTGTTCCCAGAATTGTCATCTCAGTTGTCTCATCTACATTTCAAGGCTAAGTATTATATATTTTTTTAATTATTATATTATTTTAGAATTAAATTAGTTTACTTTTCTATAAATCACGTATAAATTCAAATGTATCATTTTACGGGTAACAACTTTATATCAATATTCAACGCCGGTGTGAAACAAAAAAAAAAAAAAAAGGTGAATACGTGGAATGTTAGAGATGTGGCAACAATTAAACCGCGTGGGCATTTTGTACAGAGAGATCTTTATTGTGAAATGTCATTTCGTGGTGCATTAAAATTTAAAAAGGACCGGACAGGTGACAGGTGGCAAGCTGTTATTTCCGTTGTTTTTATTATACTATTATTATTTTGTTTTTCGATAGAAAATAAGTTCACACATCTATTAAAGGAGAAAATGACAAACAGCGGTCATTTATGTTTTGATGATAGATTCAAAGTAGTCCTTTGAATATACATCGAGTAGTTTTGATCCTTTAATTTTGTCACAAAGTAACATTTTGGTCCCTGTAAAAATATTTATAACTCATATTCGTTAAATTTGACGAAAAATGTGAAAAAAAATTTAACCTTAAACACTAGGTAAGTCCCATCAAATTCCAAAAATAAAAATAAAAATAAAAATTGGACTAAACAGTAAAAAGAAACGAAAAGCAAAAAATACAATTCAAAAAGCTTAATCAAACTCTAAAATGAACAAAAAAACAAGCTAAAGCTACAAAAACTATATCTCAAATATAAATGTCCACTAATTTGTTTTTTTCTTTCTAAAACAGTTCCCCTGAAATCTAATAGGCAAAGTTAAATATACGAGGACTGAAATGTTAACTTTTGATAAATTTAAAGGGTGAAACTGTTTAGTGTATACTAAAAATTACTTTGAATGTAACATCAAATATAAGGAACCATTTTTGACATTTTTCTCTCTATATAATTAAAGTTTCAATCACTTTCACATGGTCGGTCTCTAAAACTACACTCAATTATTAATATTTTCGACCTTTTCTTTCGCCTTAATCTCTTCACTTCTTTCAACTACCGACTTTTTCTACGTCAGATATCTTTTCCTTTCTGTTGTAATTTTCACTATGTCTAACTAACAAACCCAGAAAAGATATACTTGTTTTCTAACTTGGTGTCCCATACTCATATTAAAGTTTAATTATATTCGAATTCGCGCAGCGTAAGGTTCTATTTGAGAGAAGCATTTTCTGCCAACGATTTTTTCATACACAAAATTCGAACCCGAAATTTTTAGTTAAGAAAATAACAGCATCATTCGCTGTACCACGTCTATTTAAGATAAGCTTTTCATATCGATGATAGTACTACTTTAATTAATTAATCAACACGTGGAGATACTTTTACCCATTTTGCTTTTCTATTCCACAAACTTGTCCACTCGTCATTATGAAAAGCAAAAAATAAAAAATAAAAATCAATTTTCTGTTCCCCGATTACAAAAACGTTTTGGATAAATAAATTATTTCTTCAACACTAATGCGTTGGCTCAACGATCAACACTTAAAACTATTAATCAAAAGGTTTTAAGGTTGAACTTGAATAATTAGTATTCTTCTCTACCTTTTTTGAAGCCCAAACTTACCATTCATCCGGAAAAATATCTATAAAACAATAGCTTAAGGAAAACATTACAAAAAGGAAATAAATTTTTTTTGAGGTTTTCAATATATCATATCATACTATATTATAAGTGTGAAGTTCTTAGTGTGATGTTAAAAGACCAAAATATCCAAATAAAGGTGAACGACATTTATGTCCTTCAATAAAGAGCTATGTATTCCTATAAAATCATTGTACAAACCTTTCTATAACGGATTCATTTGTTCAGATATTTTTTGGTTGTTATAGTGAAGTGCTGTTATAGAGGACATATATTATAACATAACATAAAAACCGGTTACGAATTTTTTTTAGCTTTTATAATGAATGGTTGTTATATAGAGATGTTGTTACAGAGAGGTATGACGGTGTGTATCTATATATATATATATATCGAGAGAGATCATCATTTGATTTCCTTTGATTTAAAAATTAAAAAGAAATATGCTTCCTACGAATATCATTTGGTGGGAAGACCAGTCAATAAAGCAATACTTTTTAGTGCGATTTTTTAAATGTCCACTACAGCATGGTTTTATGTAATATTGTTTACGAGTTTGAACTTCTCAATCAGCTCCCTCGCCATTCTTTAGGAGAAATCTTCTTGAATTTCACGAGAATTTGTCTTGTCTTAATTTGTTCGAGATCTTATTTTCAAAAAGATATATGACGATTATGTAAACAATTATTAGGTCATGCCAATAATAATTTAATAAACTTTTAATTTGCCTTTGCAATTACTTCTTTCTACGTTCTAATTTGCCTTTGCATGTTCACTTTCATAATAAAGGCAGAAAACTTTTTCATGCTTACCAAAAATTGCCAAAGAGACACCAACTAACTCAAATAGCATTTTCAAACTCAGTAAATTTGTTATATATCCTAGACTGGATTTTAATATTATTATTATTGTATTTTTAATCCTAGACTGGACAGGTGTCAGTAGAGCACCGTACGACTTAATTAATGGGTCATATAGGTGTACAAATCGAACCAGAAAATTGCATAAGATCAACTAAAAAATTTAATTAAGTTTGAATTAGTTTGGTTTGATAGTAAGTAAAAAAATTCAAATCAAACCAACATATAAATGTAAGTATTTTTTATATATTTGAAACTTTATATAAGATATTCTTTAAAAAAATATCGATATATATTTGTGATCCTCTATAATATTTAATAGAATTACAAGTGTATTCATTTTTTTTTACTTTAAATAATACTTGATTCGGATGTGTATCATCACTTTCTTATCAAGTGTTATTAAAATGTGTTCATCTCTTTATTCATTATATTCATATTGTTAAGATTTATTAAATTCTTATATCTTTTCGAATTTGAAATAATGTTTTATCAGTAATCTTTTAAATTAAATAAAAAATATTATTATTTAGATTTTCTGTTGATTTGTGTGTTTAACAACTAAAATTCAATTAAGCTTGAAAACATACATCAATTAAAAATTAATATTAGACAAAAAAAATAACTATGATGTTTTACCCAAACAAATTCTCCCATAAAAATATTTTAAATAGATTTTATGTTTGTTAATTTGATCAGATCTTAGTAAGGGAGAAATTCAAAAATAGCCAGATTTACGAATGGTCATTCAAAAATAGCCACAGTTTCAAAAGTAACCGAAATTTAGCCATTTTTCATGTAAAGATAAATTTGAACAAAAATAGTGTTCAGAATCCGAAAATACTCCAGCATAATATACTGGAACTCCAGTATATTGGAGTTCCAGTATAATATATCGGTCCAACATAATATGCTAGAAACTCATACACAGGTGCTGCAATCTCTAGTATATTATTCTGAAACTTTTTGCGTGTAGGAATTCCAACATAATATGCTTGAAGTTCATATACAAGTGCACTCATCTCCAGTATTTTATGCGGGAACTTTCCGTGTTGCAGCAAAATAATGACTATCTTTCAGACTTTGCATACACTGGTGTCACGACCCCAAATCCTAACCGGTTGTGATGACGCCTATCGTGGAACTAGGCTAGCCGACTACCGCGTGTTCACATTTCCTTTTGAAAATCCCATTTAAGTTTCAAGCAATTCATAACAATATACATAAAGTTCTTAATATAATAGGCAAATTTTATATACAATACTTCTATCCCCAAAATCCGGAGCCAACATGTCATGAGCATCTAATGAAATAAGTCAAAATAAAATGTTAAGATACAAAACTCCGAATCAAAGATAAATACAACAGGAAGGGAAAGCAGAGATGCTGCGAACGCGGAACAACTCGGTGGAACCACTCGAAAAGCCCCTCGGGCGAAGCAATAGAACGGGGTACTCGACCCGAAACATCAGTTTAATGCTCATGTAATGTAAATCAGGCTGAGTTTCAATTAAAACAGTATGCACAATGATGCTGAGTAAAACCATCAATGGGTAGTGAGGAAAACAAAAGTCAAACACCCTCAAAGGGTCTAACAGATCGGCACGAGGCCCCAAACACGGCTTATAGCCCAATATTTCACAACTCTTTAAAACATAATTTAACACCAGTTTTGAGTAAATACGCAACTCAATAGTTTCCGCGGAGAGGACCTAGTCCAATCCAAAAATCAGTACGCGCCACATACTTCGTCATCTGATATGTGCACCATTTCCAAATTCATTGAGAATTAATGCAGTCCGGGGTTCTATACCCTCAGGACAAAATTTAAGACCATTACTTACCTCTACCGGGCCACGACACTAGTCCTCTATGCTTTTGCTTCTCAAATTGGCTCCCGATTGCTCCAAATCTAGCCAAAACCAGTTAACATCATCAAAATATACTCAAGAAACTCGACCTAATCGAAAATTATCAAATTTAAACAAAAATCTCGAAATTCGGCCAAACCCGAGCCCCAGGACCACGTCTCGGAATCCAAATTTTTTTACAGCACTAGAAACTTCGTCCTCTCACGATTCTATACATACCAAAAACACCAAAATCAGACCACAATTGCCATTCCAAAGCGTCAAATGGAATCCCAATTCCTTCCTCCCATTTTTCCAACTTTTCCTACCCAAATTCTTAAATTTTCAAGCCTAATCTTAATAAAAATAGCATAGGAACGGGATTAACAAATCAAGGAACTCACCTTAGCTGAAGAACCTGGAAATCCCCTCTTAAAACCCCCTTCAATGGACTCCCCCGCATGCAATTTGATGAAACTTAATAAATTTCACGGAAGGGGTTCTTTTATACTGCTCTGCACAGTCACTCCCGCACCTGCAGACAACTGGTCGCACCTGCGGACCCGCACTTGCGGTCCCAGGGTGCGCACTTGCGATAACCAACTTAACGGACAAAATTTCGCACCTGCGACCAACCTCACACACCTATGACATCGCAGGTGCGACAAACACCTCGCACCTGCGGACCTCTCCTACACAGCCAGACTTCGCACCTGCGACCAACCTCACACACCTATGACATCGCAGGTGCGACAAACACCTCGCACCTGCGGACCTCTCCTACACAGCCAGACTTCGCACCTGCGACCAACCTCACACACCTATGACATCGCAGGTGCGACAAACACCTCGCACCTGCGGACCTCTCCTACACAGCCAGACTTCGCACCTGCGACCAACCTCACACACCTATGACATCGCAGGTGCGACAAACACCTCGCACCTGCGGACCTCTCCTACACAGCCAGACTTCGCACCTGCGACCTCACCTTCCGCTCCTGCGTGATCGCACCTGCGACTCCCCTTTCGCAGGTGCGAAAATACCAGCAACCAGCACAACAGATTTTCCAAAAATTCACTCTAACTTCCCGTCAAACCATCTGAATCAATCCTGAGCCCCTCGGGGCCCCAACCAAACATACCAACATATCCCATAACATCATTCAAACTTAGTCGAGTCTTCGGAACACCAAAAACGACACGAAAACACCAAATTTACATCAAATTCAAGCCTAAGAACTTTGAAACTTCAAAAATTCGACAACTACGCCGAAACCAACCAAAACACCTCTGATTAATCTGAAATTTTGCATACATATCCAAAATGACATTACGGACATGTTCCAACTTTCGGAATTCCATTCCAACCTCGATAGCCTAATTTTCACTGCCGACCGGAAATCGCCAAAAACTAACTTTCGTCAATTCAAGCCTAATTCTACACCGGACATCACAACACTATTCCGAACACACTCCTAAATCCCAAATCACCTAACAAAGCTACTCGAGCCATGAAATCCACATTTCGAGGTCGTTTACCAATAAGTCAACTCTCAGTTGACTTTCTCAACTATTAGGCTACTTTCAAAGGCTAGATGCCTAAACTCTAATCATAACCACTCCGGACCCAAACCAACTGATCCAATACATCAACAACAAGAAGGCGATACATAATAAATGTATAAATAGGGAAAACGGGATAAATCTCACGGAACGACCAGTTGGGTCGTTACAACTGACTATTTTTAAATGACCAGTCTGAAAACTGGCTAGTTCGTACTATTTTTACCTTAACAAAAATGTATTAACTTAATTTTTTTTATTTATAGCTCCAACAAAGTAAGATTAAAAAAAAATATTTATGTGACAAAAAATTCGACAAAACCTGATAAAACTGATAAAAACAAATCAACTCGACACATGTTACATGTACACCCCTAAATTGAGCCATATGGTTTTGCTTTCCGAAAAAAAGAAAAAAAAAAAACTACCCAATATAACATACCAGAGAGAAAATCACTTTTACAAATCTAGTTTCGAAAATTGTAGAACTTCTATATTTTATAGGGTGAAAATTATTTATATCCCCCATATTTGCTTTAAAAATTAAACATATTCTTCAACTTTGAGCAATTATCGTTATACTCTTCATATCAAATGTGAATTCCTAAAATACTTATTTTACCGTCTACAAGTTTTATCTCTTTTTTTTTATTCTTTAATTTAATATTTTTCTAATTTATATTTATGTTATCGACTTACTTATAGACAAATTAAAAGAAAATTTTGAAACCAAAAAAAGTGAGAAGCAGTAGTCAAGCATACGAGTTAATGATGTTTAATAGTGAAATAAATGAGAAAAAAAAATTACAAATAAATAATTTACTCGTATCAGTAATTTTATTAATAGCAATTAAAACTCAATCTATTTACAAAATTGACAACAAAAGAGAGTGAAAATTTTATAAACTAATCAATTTAGGTAATTAAAAAACAATGGAAAGAATCGAGGTGAATTTTATAATAAATTTGCAAAAATTTTCTATTTACACTTTACACGAACTTTAATTATAATTTAGAATAAATATAGTAACCACAATCAAAACCCAAAAATATATATACACATATAGAATAATAGGAACTTAAAATCACACACACCCCGACATACATTATATGCATGTTAATATACATAATATTAATATAATAGTAAAAAAAAAAAAAAAAAAAAAAAAAAAAAAAATAATAATAATAAAGTAGCAATACATTTAGTGATAAATTCATAATATAATTATTTTATTATAATGTTAGTGAACTTAGATTAAATTATATAATAAAATATAATATCTTTCACTTATGAATGACTATCTTCATTAAAAATATCTAAAATAATATAAAAAAGGCTACATATATGGGACGTTGACAATGTCAAGGGTAAAATAGACGTTGCATAGGATGAAAGGATGAAAATGATATTTTGTTCAAAGTTGAAGTGTGAGTTTGATTTTTAGAGTAAAATCAATGGATATAAATGATTTTCACTCATATTTTATACGACACGCTGAATGTTGATATAGGTAGATATATTTCATTATGCAAAATGGTAATGAGAGAATAATAATAAAAAAAATTCTTACCTTGGGTATTTTTTGACAAAAGAATTACAAGAAAATACACACGACTTCACACCATAACAAAAAATGGCTCATGTTTTTAAGGTTTACCCATTCTAGCCCATATTGTACATAATTTGAAAGCACTAACAAATTCAAAATATGTGTTCTTACAACTATTGTTTCTAAAAGCTATGGAATTAAATTTGTGTTCTTACAACATTGCTTTCGCTCTCTTCTTCTCACATCCTCGACATATGCTTCAAGAGGCTGTATATTTTTTGCTTCTCCTCTTGTGTCACCTGGTTGCAATGTAAGAAAATTGAAGAGTAGAAGTCCACCATTGAAGACCATTCAAAGTTTTGCTTTCGAAAATGGTTTTTTTTTGTTAGTTTTTTGGATTGGGTGTTGTTTCAATTGATTGAAAATATCAAAAGAAGTTCAAAATATAAATTTGAAGTGATTTTGAGTAGATTTGAGCAAGATTTGAATTAAATTTCAGAGAAGACGCAAGGAAGAAGACGAAGTCAGTTTTTTGTATAAGTATGTACAATCTTGTATAAGAGTGTATAAATAAATCGTATATACTATTATACACTTTTATACACATTTATACAAGCGTCTGTGGACGAACTTCTTCCATGATTTTCAGTTGCAATCTTGTTCAAAACCAGTCCAAATCTCCATAAAATGACTTCAAATTTTATATACAACCTCCTTATACTATTTCTAATAAGTCTAAATAACACCCACTTCAAATTTCTCTCAAAATCAAATTCGAAATTTAAACTCACATGTTTAAGCTTGTTAAAAATCTAATTTTCACCACCCAAATGAATTTTGTTTGTTAAACTAATATTTGAGTCACAATTACTGATTCGAATATTAACTTAAATGCTTGAGGAATCCTTTTTAAAAATTAAATAGTAATTTTGAGAACTTATTGGAGTTGAATGTAGAGTTTTAGCCTATTATTTTTGGGTTAGTTAATTATAATTGGAATATGGATTATAAAATTAAAAAGCATGAATCCCCCAATTGTTTTAATGTGAAATTTTTCTTTTTTTGACAAATACGTTTTTATGTTGGAAAACAATGTCCTTATCTGATAGCCTTTTTTGTGGTTAATGGAACAAAATTTCAGTGTATTACCATACTATCTTAGCTTCAGCCAATTTAATTATCGTCTTTTGATTTTTGTACATATTTTAAGAAACAAAATCTCAGTGTATAATACTATACTATCTTCAGCCTATTTATTTATCGTCTTTTTAGATTTTTATACATATTTTAAGAAAGACATTTAATACTCTTGCTTATTATAAGGTTAAATTTCTAAAACACTATCCATTTATTTTTCTCTTAAATGTCTTACTTATTTAACAAAAATCTACTAATTAGAGCACTGAAAGCTAATTTGAAAAATAAAAGGCAATTGATACTTCTTATTTTTTCAAATTTTAAAAAAGACTTAGCTTCTCAAAGAAACTATTATTTGGTGCTAGCGAGAGAAGAAATAATTAAAAAAAAAATACATTATTTAACAATATATGAGATGTACTACTATGTTTTAGAAGGTTGGTGGATTTTGACCGTCACTTAAAACATTTTGAGGATACATGTAGTGACTTATATCTGTTTTGGCCATTTATTTAAGATTCAATTCAAGAGTTTATTTCTATTCAAAAGGTGAATATGATATTATTTTTCAGATCCAAAAGGTTGAGAGAATTAATTAATGACATTTATGAATTTGCGTGAAATTTGCTCTATAATTCATGTATGTTTTTTTTTTTGAAAGATTTGTCTCTCACCGATCACCAAATATGTTCACCACTTTTCACTTACTTTCTACTCAAATAGTACCGACTTGAACAAGAAAAAAATGATCCCTTACCTTCTCTATTTCCTTTTCGTAATCGAACTCGATAATAAAATTTGAACATGAATTCAATCCATCGATTTGATCTTTCACAAAGACCAAGAACGACGACGGATAATAAGGAATTCACTATAAAAAGTATGTATTTTTTGTTATATACCTAAAAAATTAAAAAATAAAAAGCCTCTTTGACACTTGAAAATTGCGTTACTGGTCGACTAACCAAGATAAAAATATGAAAATTAAATTACTAAATAGGCGTTTGGACGTAACAATTGTAAAATCTCAAAAAATGATGAAATTTTTTTTCAAGTGAAAATGGTGTTTGAAATTTAGATTTGTACTTGGACATAAATTTTAGTTTAGGTGGGGTTTTAAAATTTGTGAGTGATTTGAGTGAATATTTTGAAAAAAAACTTTTCGGAGTTTTTCAAATTTTCGAAAATTTACAAAACGCATCTTCAAGTGAAAATTGAAATTTTTGTGAACAAACGCTGATTTCGAAAAAAAGTAAATTTATTTTGGAAGAAAGGAAAATTATTTTTATGTCCAAACGGGCTCTCAGTTCAGATAGTATACTATTGATGGGCTCCTCAACGTAAATAGCACGGGCTAACCATTTTACGGATATACAAAAAAAAGGAGAAAATGAGGAAAAAAAGAAAAGAAGCCAAGAAATAAAAAAGAATTAGAGAAAAAAGAGAAAATTTCCCACATAAACTACTATAGATAAGAAATGTAATTAGTTTGATGAGTAGAAAAATAAATGGGTAGGTAAGAATAAATAATTTTGTTTTTATGGGTAACTGTGTCATTCACCCTGTATAATATAAAAGAAAAAAATAAGAAAAAGAAAAATGGTAAGACAAAAAGAAAGAAATATCTGAAAAGAATATTCAAATCTTCAACTCCATGAGGATTGCAGTGCAGCCAAAGCAGAAGCAATTATAAAAAGTGGAAGGAAATGCCTCAAACAATGATGATTTTCCTCAAACCATTCATTTCAGCTCCCTCTTCTTCTCTCTGGAGGTTTTCTCCTCACTTTTTTTTTTTTTGGGTTTAAAGAACCATTATTGTTATTTACTCTTGTCTCTATCTTTAGTGGGTGTTCTTAATATTGTAAAAAGATTACATCTTTTATCTCAGAAAGGTATTTTATTGGTTCACCAATTTGGGAATTTTGTTATCTAAGAACTGTTCATGCTAGGTGTAGAGAGAACCAGAATTTTTATTAAGGGAGAGTCAAAATATAAAGAAATAAACTCACCAGCGTGTCAATATATAGTATATATATATATATTTTAAAAATTACAGAGCTAAATAGTGTAATTTTCTGACGAACCACTTGGGTGCATGTAGCTCCACCACCGGAGAGAACACTGAATATCTCCTTTTTTTTCTTTGTACTTTGGTATGTTCTGAGTCTTGTTTGCTGTTTAGAATCGGATTGCTATGAAGAAATGTTAAATAAGCAAAAATCTTATCTTTAAGCATTTACTGGAGTAAATGATTTGACTTTTTTCATGATTTTATCTGTTTACAGTGTGGTGTTTAACAAAATAATTTGCCTGCCTCGAGAAAGTAATACCTGGACGCGGGGAATGCCAAGTTATAGCTTTATTGAATCAGAATAGCTGTGTTAGCTGGTTCTTGAATCTTATACCTGATCATTCTTTTAGCTGTTAGCTTTATTTTTACTGCCAAGAAATACCGCAGAGAGATGGTTAAAAAAAATTGTAACATAGAGTGGGAAAGAAAGAAGAAAGAAATGTAAGATATTTGTAGTTTCTGTTATTTTGGTACATATATGGCTTGTTACCTTTTGCAACTCCATTTATGACAATATTTTGAATTTGGAAAGTTTGATTTAGTTCCATGTTGTGAACTTGTGCTTAGCAAGACCGTCATTTCTCATGCAGTAAATCGAATAGTGGTGGGAATTTATTGGATACAAATGTTAAAATATGTAAAAGAGCAGAAGTGGTGTGTCAAGGCATGTTGGCGCCGAGAAAATTCATGCAGAAGAAGAAGAAAGTAGAGGTTTTCAAGAGCGCCGAGGACGAAGCAGAGCAGAAAAACTGGAGAAAGATGATGAATGAAATTGAAGAAACTGGTTGTGCTGTTTCGGTGCTGAGAAGCCAGAGGTCGAAGAAACTAACCTTGTTCTTGTTAGTGAGGTATGGACTGTTCTCTCTGCGTTCAAATTTTTCTCAAAGAAAAACTCTTTCCCCATATATGGATAATAAGGAATTCAGGATAAAAAGCGTATGTATTTTTCGTTATATAAGTAAAAAAAAAACTCTTTGACACTTGAAACCGCGTTACTGGTCGACTAACCAAGATAAAAATATTAAAATTGAATTACTAAGTAGGCGTTTGGACATAAGATGATAAGAATTGTAAAATTTCAAAAATGGTGAAAAAATTTTACAAGTGAAAATGGTATTTGAAATTTAGAGTTGTGTTTGGACATAAATTTTAGGTAAAAATTGCACGGGGCACTTTATTTGGTCGCTCCCATTTAACCTATACCTATTTTTTTTTAAACTTTTAACTCGTACCCATTTTTTAAATAACTTCAGCCCCCTTTTCCTCGCTCAGCTGAAGTTCGCCAGTTACAAACAAAAACTTCCCCAGTTACAAAGACAGAACTTCAGCTCTCCAGTTATAAAGACAAAACTTCAGCTCTTCCCGGTTACAAAGACAAAAACTTCAGCTCTAGAGCTGAAGTTCGCAAGCTACTTCAGACCCGTCTACCTGAATGCTGAAGTTTTGCGTGATTGACTTTGCTACTTCAGCCCCGTATGCTGAAGTTATGCGAAAAAAGCGGGTACACTTACAATTTTTTTACAAAGCGAGTATAAGTTAAAACGTAACACCAAAAGCGGGTACGGATGCTAATGCCCCAAATTTTAGTTTGGGTGGGTTTCTAAAATTTTGTGAGTGATTTGAGTGAAAATTTTGAAAAAAAGCTTTTTGAAGTTTTTTAAATTTTTAAAAATTTCCAAAATGCATCTTCAAGTAAAAATTGAAAATTTTATGAACAAACAATGATTTCGAAAAAAAGTAATTTTTTTTTTGAAAAAAAAAAAAGTTCAAACGGGCTTTAAGTATTATAATAACGGAATCAATGATTAACGAAATCTCATTTTCTTAAACCCCTAAAGTAATTTACATACTCAATAAAACTTTTTGTTTTTCTTTTTCTTTGTTTTTTCCTAATTAAAAATTACAAAGGAAAGCACACATGGCAAAAGAGAGCGTAAAACCTGTCTATAAATCTTAAAACCAAATCCCCCACTTTTCTTCTCTTCCTTCAAAAATCAACGTAGGAACCATTTTGGACTCCATTACCAAATCTCCAACCAAACAACTTTCTTCTCTCTCTCTAGAATCTTCTATTCCTCTCCCAGATTTCTCTTGATTCCTCTAATTAAACACAATTTCATCCATTTTTCTCTCCGATCATCCCCAAATTATTTCTAATTTAACGGAAATTGCCTTAGAATTCCGTCGAATAGATAATCCATTATTTGATCCGGAGAGAGATTTTTCTTCTTAGGTTTTGTATACGCATGAGCTGGTTGATCAAGCTGGGTTTCTCTTCAAATTCTAATATTAATTCTGTTATTCTCAGATTATTGAGATTATTAACTTTAATTTTATTTAATAGTCCCTTAATTATTTCTAATAGTAAGTGTTTATCTGTCAATAATCACCGATCATCGCCTTTTGAACATGGATTCTCAAAACAAGAGTAATCGCCAACTTCAGAGAGGTTTGTATCTTTATATAAAAAGTTCTTATCTTTTTGTCGGTGATTTTTTTTTTTTTGGATTTTACTTTAATTTTAATGTGGTTAATTAGATTCAGTAGTTATTTTAAGTTAAATTTGTATTGTTTGAGCTGAATTGTCTTGTTGGTGATATTTGTGATTTACTATGGTTTTACTTAGATTTAGTTGAATTTTTAGCATAGAATTCAATTTGCTTGAATTTTTTGGGTTCTGTCTTAACATTTCAATTTAGTTTGTATTACTTGAGCTGGATAAAGATAATTAAGACTTGATCTATGTTCTTAGAGCTTATTAAAATTGTGAATTGTGAACTATGATAACGAAACCTTTAGTTTTTTTATTTTAATAAAAACACTTTTACAGTTTTCAAGTTGCAAAGATTATTAAAAAATTGCAAGAATATGCTTTTTAACGTACCTGTTTTTGTGACGTGGGCCGCTCTCTTTTAGTATTCAAACAACTGATGGGTCCAAAATGTCGACTGTTAGGTACTTGGGGCCCTCTGAAAATCTTTTAGTGGCTACTTTTGATCTCGCTTACCATCTGATAAATTAGGAGTTACATTAAACTTTTGATTTGGCTAGATAATTAACGGTTAGGCAAATGAATATGAAAACAACTTTATGATCTGTGATATTTCTATTCTATGAAGGAAGTTGGCTAATGACGAATAAATTACATGAATCTTTGACACACACACAAAAAAGAAAGAACCTTTATTTTTGAGGATGGGAAAGGCCTGACACTTTATCTGAATCTTGATTCTCTGAGTAGCTGATTAACGTGGTATTTTATAGGTACTAACTCCACTTTTAGTTGCGATTGCTAGTTCCTGGTAGGCAACTTTAATCCTCTATCATAAGTTCAGTATGGGGATTTTTATTTTTGAAGATATAGATAAGTGAATAAAAATGTGCTCTCTCTAAGTGCTTAAGCTTTTAGATGAGATGATCACACACTTCAAAAAGAATTCCACGTGCATGGCTCATGAAAAAAGAATCAAGCTGCACGCAATGGGGTTGTGTTGAATACATAGTTAAGTAAATAAAAGTGTGACTTTAAAGCTAGCTTTTAGATGATAATAGTGACACTCTTAAACAGTTATAGTTGCTATGCCATTGTCAGCTTAGTTAACATATTATGGAGTTGTTAAATGGGAAATTGGAGGCACAAGAGTTCTTTTCTTTTTCATTTCTATGTTCCTGGTATTTGGAAATCCTATTTATCAAAGGACAATTTCACAAATTATCGGTAGTATTGGTTCTTGATTGAAAGGGCAGGATAGCAAATTATTACGTTCCTTTCATTTTGTGAATCAGAAGCACATCAAAACTGTAATCATGGTTGTTCCACAGGCTTTGTGCATCTGTATATATATACGCGCGCACTCACACACACAAAAAAAATATGTTACAAACTTACAATCTAAAAAAAAAAACAGCACTTCACTACAGTTAGAGCTTATAACAGCAAGCAATATGGTAACCTTTTATTTGGTGTAATTGCTGGTTGCTTATCATTTTTTATCTTACTTAACGACTTTTTGACTGGGTTTCTGGTTTTGTCATCTAGCTCCTTGCTTCTCAGGTGATGGACAGCGGGCTGGGGCTTCACCATCTGTCATTGTGATTGGTGGCGGTGTTGCTGGCCTTGCAGCTGCTCGGGCTCTTTATGATGCGTCATTTCAGGTATACATGTGAAAAAACATGTTTTCACTTAGTTGGGGTAAATGGTGATATGTTTAACGAAGATAATATTTTCTGTTAGGTGGTTGTTTTGGAGTCACGAGATAGAATTGGAGGCCGAGTTCACACTGATTACTCATTTGGTTTTCCTGTTGACTTGGGTGCATCATGGTAATGAGTATTACTCTTGCTTTTGCTTTACATCCAAGACTTTCCTTTTTGTTAACAAATTGAGGACATCCTTTTTGCTTGCAATTTGGAAATTAATTGGCTGAGTTTTTTAGGTTACATGGAGTCTGCAAAGAGAATCCTCTGGCACCTCTCATTGGAAGACTAGGACTGCCTCTCTATCGTACCAGTGGTGACAATTCTGTGTTGTACGACCATGATCTGGAGAGGTTTGTATTTCAAGACCTTCGTACCTCTCACATTGTAGTGTTACTTAATGTACAAATTCACGAACAAATACTTGCATTAGTTTTTTGACATTTTATTTCCAACTTTGATTATATGTCAAGTAATGTGTATTCATCTGACCTAGCTTTGGTTCTTCAGTTATGCCCTTTTTGACATGGATGGGAATCAAGTTCCCCAGGACTTAGTCACTAAGGTTGGCGAAACATTTGAGAGCATTTTGAAGGAGGTGTGTTCTCTTTCTCTTTCTCTTTTTCTCCCTCTCTCTCCCCGCAACTTCATTTATATGAACTCTGAATTCTGGAGTATCTATTTGTTTCTTCATGGAAATTGTTTTTACATGTCTTTAAATTGCATGGTGCTTTGGACATTTTCTGATGAGAGCTGATTCACTTTCTGCAGACTGATACAATTAGACAAGAATTTAGCGAAGACATGTCTATTAGCCGTGCTATATCTATGGTTTTTGAAAGGAGACCGGACTTAAGGTACCGTTTGTTCTGTTTTGTTGACCCCCCCACCCACCCCCACCCCCAAAAAAAAAAACTGAAAAGAAAAACACCACTTGTGCTAAGTGAAATTCTTGTTACAGGCTCGACGGCATTGCTCATAAGGTGTTGCAATGGTACCTTTGCAGAATGGAAGGCTGGTTTGCTGCAGATGCTGATACCATCTCACTCAAGTGTTGGGACCAGGTAGATTTCTTTGCCTCCTTTAGAAGAAAGAACTTGTTGGGAGAATGCCTATACCTAACTGACCATTTTCTTGCAGAGACCACTGGATAACTAGGTTTATATATACAAATGTTCTCATTCACCTTATAAAAAATTCCTCTCATTGTAGTAAAACAGTTCGTGCAGAAAGAGGGTGGGGTTTCTATCCTTGTTCGCATGTGGGTTCTGTGACATCTGTTTGCTTAGCTGATTAGAAATGATACAGTGAATGAAGAAAGCATCACCTTGATGATGATATAGGATAGAAATTGGATTTTGATTTTAGGCGAGCAAGATGTAACCATTCTAAATTTTACAGCCAACTGTTTCTTTTGCTAGATCCACTAAATCCACCTGTGTCTGTGAGGAGGAGACTGATACATAATGAAATCATACAGATAGTGGGCGAGAGTTATCTTAATGTAGGACCAATAACTTTTCTTTTATCGCCAGGTTCTAGTTTGTATTAAATTGTTGTGAGAAGTTCAACCATTTATTCTAATATAAAACTGAAGCATTCCTCCATGCAAGTGCTTGGTGATTTAGTTTTGTAATTAACAGGTTAAAAATTGAAATCCCATGTATTAGAACGAATCCTCCTAATTCTAAGATTCTAAGCAAAGCTTAGATCTTGTAACCTGTTCGTGTGTCAAAGTAACTGTAATGTAAGATGACTGAGGTTCTGGAAGATAAAAATGCTCCTATATGTGTTATGGATGTAATTGTATTTTTATGCTTGTATCAGCAGATATTAAAGAGTAAGGTCAAACAACTGTGTACAGTTTCCAGTCCTTGCAAACATTATTTCAATTATGTCTTACATATTCACTCTTGTGATGTACAGGAAGAATTGCTCCCCGGTGGGCATGGTCTTATGGTCCGAGGATATCGTCCTGTCATCAATACACTAGCAAAAGGGCTTGACATACGCTTAGGTCACAGGTAAGAGAAACCTACTTCTTGACATCTCTGCTTCCTGCACCTCCCCTCTCCTCTTCCCAAACACCAAAAAAAGGAAAGAAAACAGTCTGAACGACTAATTTGCTGTTTTCTGAATCTTTCCCAGGGTTACACAAGTAGTAAGACGTTATAATGGAGTGAAAGTGACAGTTGAGAATGGGAGAACTTTTGTAGCTGATGCTGCCATTGTTGCTGTTCCTCTTGGTGTTTTAAAATCGAAAAGAATTAAGTTTGAACCCAGATTACCTGAATGGAAGGAGGCTGCAATCAATGAACTAGGTGTAGGGATTGAAAACAAGATTATTCTGCACTTTGAAAAGGTGTTTTGGCCTAATGTTGAGTTCTTGGGGGTAGTTGCAGAGAGCTCATATGAATGTAGTTACTTTTTGAATCTTCACAAGGCCACTGGCCATCCTGTCCTGGTTTATATGCCTGCAGGGCAGCTGGCCCGTGACATTGAGAAACTTTCAGATGAGGATGCTGCTAATTTTGCTTTTAAGCAACTTCAGAGGATTCTTCCCAATTCGATTACTCCGGTAATTTTACTTTTCTTCTTGCTCCAGTGCTTATTTTTAGGTTTCACTTTTACATGTTTCCGAGAATTCCCTTCCCAGGTTTGTTTGGGCAGCATCATTCTGTAACTTAATGCATCTTTTCCGTCGGTTTTCTTAATCAAGCTTGTGACATATATGAACATCTGGTTATGGTATTAATATGGTTTTAGATGATATTTGTCTATGAAGAGTTGCCACATGACCGTAATTTTCTAGTTTTAAAGATTTTGTTTATCATGATGTCTCTTAATCAAATAGTAGTATAGTACTTATCAAGATTTCTTTCGTCACCGAAAACCTAATAGAGTTGGTTTGTCCTGCTTATCTTTGAGCATTCTGCTGAAATGAGTTTGACTAGCTTGAGATTCTGTTAGCTCAATGAGTTTGTTACTGGGGAAAAGAGAACTGCTATAGAAAGCAAATATGGTCTGCATCATCCTTTCGTATTATATTATGATAATCTTGTAGCTAACCATCTTTTTCTCCTGGTCTTGCTGCAGATTCAATATCTTGTTTCTCATTGGGGTACAGATGTAAACTCACTTGGATCATACAGCTACGATACAGTAGGGAAGCCCCATGAGTTCTATGAAAGGCTGAGAATTCCGGTGGATAACCTATTTTTTGCTGGGGAAGCAACGAGTATGGATTACCCAGGTTCTGTGCATGGCGCATATTCAACAGGTCTAATGGCTGCTGAGGACTGCAGGATGCGTGTTCTGGAGCGGTATGGAGAGTTGGATCTGTTCCAGCCAGTGATGGGTGAAGACACTCCTGTTGCTGTCCCCTTATTGATCTCCCGTATGTAACTCTTTTAGTTCCCTATTGTATATGTACAGACAGTATTTGAGTGCCATATGGGATTGGCTTAACACATTATGTGCTGACAGCTTAGTGAAAATTTGTGGAAACCACAAGGTTCCTCAATGAATGATCAAGCGTCAACTAATGTGTATAGTCATCTGTATGCAGTATTTATAGCATTTCTAAGTGAACAAGAGACAGAACAAGGTTGCTATGTAGGTTATATGGTACAATGGTGCAGATGTGGAAGCCTGCGCGTGTAGGCGCGGTCGACTGGTAACATCTGCAAATTGTGGTGCTTAAGGGCACCTTTCAGTTTGATAACTACTGTGTGTAACAAGAACTATGTTATAAGATGTGTGTTTTCTAAGACAAATTATTCTCATTTTGCATCAGATCAGTAGTTTATTTTTGTCAATTTTATGCATGATATTGCTCATATAATGTGAAAATTAAAAATTGCATCATGCGTCTAAGCACTGCTCTTCTTTGTGTTGAAATGGTCAGTTTTGCTCAGCATTCCTCAAATTTAATCATGCTTGACTAATGTCTTTATTACAATTTCTCAAAGTTTTTGCTTTTGGCTTTGATACTTTAATACTAGTTAGGGGTGTTCATAAAAACCCGAAAATCGAACCAAACCGACCAACAAAGTCGATGCCTTTTAGATTTGGTCGGTTTTGGTTTTGAATTTTAAATATTGATCAAATTTGATTTTGTTTTGGTTTTAATCAAAAAATAACCAAAAAGATTGAATCAACCCGACTATAAAAGTAGCTATTTAAATTTATTACTATACCTATACATATGTATATTTTTATATAAAGTTTCTAAAATTTTATGGTACATATTAGTTATTTGTATTCTTAGTTTAGTTTTTTGCTATTATAATAATTTAATTCGTTGCCTTTATATTCTAGTTTGATTGTTCGTTTTCTTTTGTTAAGTACAAGAACTTATTCATGTTAAAAATAATCAATTTTTAATTGAGTACTTAAATTATTCATCACTATTTGATTCAATTATCATCAATATATTTTGGTAAATGATAGATTTCTCAAAAGCAACTGGTTTGATAGTGTTACGTTGAAAATGTAGTCGCCGAAATATGTGATTGGTAGTGTACATCTCATATTTAAGAAAAGATCGATAAATAACCGAAAAATCGACAAAAATCGTATCGATAAAAAATTGACTTGGTTTGTTTGGATTAGTTCCAATATTTGAAAAATCGACCTATTTGGTTTGGTTTCCTTTTAGGGAAAAATTCACCCAAACCGAACCATACCCACCCCTAGTGCTAGTAATGAAAAGCTGGCAATCGGAGTATAATATAATGATTTTCAAAAGGCAATTCAGTAATGTTTATTTATCAGGGAAAAAAGGTACTCATTTTGTTGAATGAAAAAAAATAGTTTTACTACATCATGAAAGAATATACTCATTTTATTGGAAAAAAAAAAGTACTCTATCTACAACATGAAAGAAAGTACTTTTAAGGTGGAATGGCTTCCTCGCCATTTAAACTTGACGGGGTTTTAAAAACAGATACATAAACTTTCAACTTTTCCATTTGAACACTCGAACCCAATTTTTCCGTAACTAATAAACACATTTAACAATTGACCATGACCATGTGGCGTTAGTTGGTCTTAATCAGCCGGTCGCGCGAGGAACACGTCGCATAAGAGCGTGAAAGCCCCCTTCCTAATGCCCAACATTACAAAAGAGAGTTGTATTGAAGTGTCTTTTTATTCATTCCTTCTAAAATACCCTCTTTCATCATTTTTTAAAATTTATAGCTCTATTCCTCCTTTTTGTAATATCTTAAGGTCCATATTTTTTTTTCTTTTTTTTTTTTCAAATCGTGAAAATGATGGAAAGTTGTATATTTTGTCAATGTGGAGTTGAAGCTAAGTTTTGCATCACTTGAACCAAACGAAGCTCGATCAGAACAAGATTAACATATAATAGACGAAAACAAAAAAAATGGGTGAGTGATTATGATCGATTTTGGAAGAGGGTGAGTGATTATGATTGATTTTAGAAGTTCATCCAGCACGGCTGACCTCAAGCCATATCCACCACCATAAACAAGTCATTTTGAATATTGGAGAAGGTGAAAATGATTCTGGAATTCAGCGATTAGAAAAGGTGAAAAGAATCTTCCAGAATTTTGATGCAAATGGCGATGTGGTCTTAACCGGAAATGTCAAATTCAGCGATGAACATATCGGTGCCATTCTCGACAAGGTTTTTAGAACTCATGGAGAGTTCATCGATGGCGAGAAGGGACTTACATATGATGGCCTATTTCGTGCCTACTATGATGACCTATTGTTGGGCTGGCTTTTAAGCTTGGTGTAACTTAATTTAAGGTTGAAATTTAAAAATAACCAGATTTACAAGTGGTCATTCAAAAATAACCACACTTTCAAAAGTAACCGAAATTTAGCCACTTTTCATGTAAAAATAAATCTGACCGAAAATACTGTTCAAAATCCAGAAAATACTCCAGTATATTAACTGGAATTTCAGCATAAGTATACTGAAACTCCATCATATTATACTGGAGTTCCAGAATAAGTATACTGGAACTCCAGCATAATATAGTGGAGTTCCAGCATAAGTATACCAGAACTCCAGCAAAATATATTGGAGTTCCAATAAAGTATATCGGTCTAGTATAATATGCTGGAAGTTCATACACAAGTGCTCGAATCTCCCGTATATTATGCTGGAACTTTCTGCGTGTTGGAGTTCCAGCATATTATGCTGGAAGCTCATACACAGGTGCACCGAACTCCAATATATTATGCTGGATCGATCTCTGTTGCAGTAAAATAGTGGCTATTTTTTAATGACTTGGCAAACACTAACTATTTTGAATGACCAGTCCAAAAACTGGCTAGCCCGTGCTATTTTTACTAATTTTAAGGTTGGTGTAGCTTAAAGAGGGTGAATAGGAAATGGAGGAAAACAAAAAAAAATTGAGTTTCTCTCCTTGACAAAGGGACATTGACCCATATTGGAGAAAAAAAAGACTTTTGATGGGTATATATACAATTGCTTTTCTTCTAGCTCTTAAAGAGTTAAGAAGAAGGCAAGCCTCGCGTCGTCATCGTCGTCGATCGCTCGGCTCGACTTTGGCTTTGGCTTCGGCTTCGGATTTGGTCAACGATTGATTGATTAATCTTTTTAAATAAAATTTATTTCAATTATTTAATTAATTAAGGGAAAATTCAATCCAGAATAATCCATGACCTGCGACGTGATCCGGTCCGATTCATTTTCTTTCCCGGATAACGATGGCGAGAAGGGCCTTACATATGATGGCCTTTTGGGTGCCTACTATGATGACCTATTGTTGGGATTTAATTCTTGGTGTAGCTTAATTTTAAGCTTGGTGTAGCTTAAAGAGGATGAATGGGAAATGGAGGGAAAATGAAATAGTCTAGTTTCCCTCCTTAGCAAAGGGACATTGTCCCATATTGGAGGAAGAAAAGACTTTTGATGGGTATATATACAATTTCTCTTCTTCTAGCTCTTAAAGAGTTACGAAGAAGGAAAGCCTCGTGTCATCGTCGTCGCTCGGCTTCAGATTTGGTCAACGATTGATTGATTGATTAGTCTTTTTCGAATTTGGATTTGGATTTGGTCAACGATTTATTGATTCATCTTTTTGGACAAAATTTCTTTCAATTATTTAATTAATTAATGAAAAACTCAATCCGGAATAACCCATGACCTGCGACGCGATCCTATCTGGTCCATTTTCTTTCCCAGAATATTTTAAATCCGTTTTCTATTTTCCCGCAATATTTCTGTTGAAATATTCCCACATGTTCCAACAGCTATGGTTGTTTCTGAAAGGTTGCAAACCTTTTCAGAAACAGTTCCAAATGGTCTATAAATATGCTTTGAATCCTAGAATTTTTACTTATTAAATTTTCTGATTATCTTCTTCTTCTTTTGCACAACATTTTCCAGTGTGTTTTACGACCATTGAGTGGTTCGAAGTTCATCGGAGTTTTTTGTAACAATGCGCTGGTGTTTAAATCGTTCTATCCTGGGAGGATAATATTCTGACACCTCGGGTACTTGAGGGGAATAACTTCCTTAAAGACACACTGTGCATTCAGTGGACTCGATTTATTCCTATACTGTTTTTCCAGAATTTATTCCGTTAAACTAGTTCTACTAACTTTCTATTTATGTTTCTATTTCAGAAAGTTTAATGGTTTTATTGTTTATTACAGCAATACAGTTTGAATAATAATCTTAAGGAAATTATTTTATTATATTCTGTATTATGTTTGTGGAGATTAAAACCCGTGTGATTTTCTACTCCTTTTGAATTTTACTATTCTGATTTGAAGATATAAAAACTTCATCAGATTATTGAATTTCAGAAAACGATTTGAAGAACATAAAAACTTCATCATTTTTTATGAAACAGTATATAAAAACTTCAATTTTTATTTATCATACGTACTGTTTATTGGTTTTTCCATTAATTGAACTCTTCTATTGTTAACAGTGAGATGGAAATTGATAATGGAAATTCTTTTGCGATTGTTGCGGCAACGACAATAGCTTCGTCAAGCCGGACTGTTGTTCCACCGGCCGAGAAACCGGAAAAATTTTCTGGAGCCAACTTCAAAGGATGGCAGCAAAGGGTATTCTTCTGGCTTACCACACTTGGTATGCAGAAATTCACCAGTGAAGAACCTCCAATGCCTGCTGCAGACATGCCGGACAACGAGAAATTCATGATTGTTGAGGTGTGGAAACAAGCATATTTTCTTTGCAAAATCTATATCTTAAGCGCTTTAGAGGATGACTTGTACAATGTGTACAATGCGATGAATACTTTGAAATAATTATGGGACGCACTTGAGAAGAAGTACAAGACTGAAGATGCATGTTTGAAGAAGTTCGTGGTTGCCAAGTTTCTAGACTATAAAATGATAGACAACAAAATTGTTGGAACCCAAGTTCAGGAGCTTCAACTTATTTTTCACGACCTTATTGCTGAAGGTATTGTCGTTAATGAAGCATTTCAAGTGGTTTCAATGATTGAAAAATTACCTCCTTCGTGGAGAGATTTCAAGAACTATCTCAAGCACAAGCGCAAAAAATGAAGTTGGAAGATCTTGTGATTCGTCTCAAGATTGAGGAAGACAACAAAACAGCCGAGAAGAAGTCTCGTGGAAATTCAACGATCATGGGAGCTAATATCGTTGAGGATACTGCTCCAAAAAGTAAGAAGAGGAAGAGGTCTTCTGAACAGACTAAGGAGCAGAACAAAAAAAATTCAAGGGCAACTGCTACAATTGTAGAAAAGTTGGTCACAAAGCCCTTGATTATCGTCTCTCGAAAAAGGATAAGAAGAAGAGATTTCCAACATAGTGGAGAAGAATGATGACATTGATGGTCTGTGTGCAATGCTTTCGGAATGCAACCTAGTTGGAAATCCAAAGGAGTGGTGGATTGACTCTGGAGCCATTCGACATGTTTATGCTGTAAAAGAAGCATTTGTGACTTACTCTACTGCTGGTCCTAAAGAAGAGCTTTTCATCGGAAATAATGCAACAACCAAGATTTAAGGTTATGGGAAGATATTCCTGAAGATGACTTCCGACAAAGTGTTAACGCTCAACAACGTTCTTCATATTCCTACTACTAGGAAGAATTAGTTTCTACTTCTTTACTTGTGACGAATAGATTAAAATGTGTATTTGTTTCTAATAAAGTTGTTGTAAGCAAGAATGAAATGTATGTTGAAAAAGGCTACCTCACAGAGGGCCTTTTCAAACTCAATATAATGGTTGTTGACAGTATGAATAAAATTTTAGCTTCTTTTTATTTATTGGAGTCAAATGATTTATGGCATATTCGTTTAGGACATGTGAATTATAAAACCTTGCAGAAGTTAATTAGTTTAGAAGTATTGCCTAAATTCGAGTGTAATAAATCAAAATGTCAAATATGTGTTGAATCTAAGTTTGTAAAACATCCTTATAAGTCTGTTGAAAGGAATTCAATCCTTTAGACTTAATTCATACTGACATTTGTGATATGAAGTCGACACCATCTCGAGGTGGAAAAAAGTATTTTATTACTTTTATTGACGATTGCACTCAATATTGTTATGTTTATTTGCTTAATAATAATGATGAATCAATTGAAGCATTTAAGCAATACAAGAATGAAGTGGAGAATCAATTGAATAAAAAGATCAAAATGATTAGAAGCGATAGGGGTGGGGAATATGAATCTTCGTTTGCAGAAATATGTTCTGAATATGAAATTATCCATCAAACTACTGCACCTTACCACCTCAATCCAATGGAATTGCGGAAAGGAAAAATCGGGCATTAAAGGAAATAATAAACTCTTTATTAATAAGTTTCGGATTACCCCTGAGTTTATAATAGGAAGCTATCCTTACAGCTAACCGAATACTCAACAGAGTACCCCACAACAAAACGCAATCTATTCCATATGAAAAAGGGAAAGGAAGAAAATCCAACTATATTTCAAAGTGTGGGGTGTCTAGGAAAGGTACAAGTTCCTTTACATAAAATGGTTAAAATCGGACCAAAAACTGTAGATTGTGTTTTTATTGGATATGCTACAAATAGTAAAACATGTTGTTTTTGGTTCATAAATCCGATAATCCTGAGATTCATGTTAATACGGTAATGGAATCAGATAATGCTGAATTTCTTGAAAGCATCTATTCGTATAAAATTAATGTGAGTCGTTAAGTAAAAGACCTAAACGACCTCGGGGAAAAACAAAGGAAAATACTCAAAGTGTAGAAGATCCAATGGGTAGCAAACATCAAAGAACATCTTTTTTCTTTGGACTAGATTTTATGACATTTTTGCTTGAAAATGAGCCTTAAACTTTTAAAGCAGCTATGTTGTCCTCTGATTCAGTGTATTGGAAAGAGGCAGTCAATAGTGAGATTCAATCAATTTTGGATAACCATACATGGGAACTTGTTGATCTTCCTCCGGGAAATAAGCCTTTAGGTTCGAGATGGATCTTTAAACAGAAAATGAAAGTTGATGGCACTATTGAAAAATATATGGAAAGACTTGTTGTCAAAGGTTATAGACAAAAGGAAGCCCTTGATTATTTTGACACTTACTCGCCAATAACAAGGATAACATCCATTAGGGTGTTAGTGGCACTAGCGGCCGTGTATGCTCTTGAAATCTATCAAATTGATGTTAAAATAACTTTATTAAATGGAGAATTGGAGGAAGATATTTACATGGAATAACCTTTGTGGTTCCTGGTAAAGAAAAGAAAGTGTCCAAACATGTTAAATCGCTTTATGGACTTAAACAAGCACCCAAACAATGGCATGCCAAATTTGACCCAATAATGTTGGCAAGTGGGTTTAAAATCAACAGGTGTGATAAATGTGTTTAAATTAAAAACACTCCAGGTCATGAAGTTATTATTTGTTTATATGTTGATGACATGTTGATAATGAGGAAAAGTATGGCAGATATAAATGCTACTAAGCGCATGTTGGCTAGCGACATAAAAGACTTAGGAGTTGGTGATGTGATCTTAGGAATCAAAATTCACAACTCCACAAGTTCTAGCATTATCACAGTCTCAATTGAAAAGGTACTTGACAAGTTCAAGTATTTGGATTTCAAATTACCAACACTCCAATTGACGTGAGTTATGCACTTCAAAAGAATGAAGGTGAAAGTGACTCACAACTGGACTATGCAAGAGTATTGGAAAGTTTGATGTATATCATGAATGGTACGCTACCAAATATAGCATGTGATATTAGCAAACTGAGTCAGTTTACAAGTAATCCAAATCAAATACATTGGATGGCAATGAAACGAGTTTTGGGATATCTGAAACATGCCCAAAATTATACTTTGCATTATAACAAATATCCCTCTGTGATCGAGGGATATAGTGATGCAAATTGGATCACCGGATCAACTGAAGTTAAATCCACGAGTGGATATGTTTTCACAATTGGGGATGGAGAAGTGTCTTGGAAATCATCCAAACAAACATGCATCGCCCGTGCTACAATGGGATATGAATTCATAGCTTTAGATAAGGCCGATGAAAGAACTGAATGGCTCCGGAATTTCTTGGAAGATATTTATTTTGGCCCAAATCTTTGGCACCTCTTTGTATACATTGGGATAGCCAAGCGGCAATAGGTAGGACAGGGAGCGTTATGTATAACGAAAAAATCTCGCCATATACGACGGAGACACAATACCATTAGACAACTACTCTCTAGTGGTGTTATCACAATTGACTACGTAAAGTCAAGAGAGAACGTGTCGGATCTACTTACAAAAGTCCTATCTAGATAAGCAGTTGAAAGATCATCAAAGGTAATGGGGTTACGGCCTAGGACAAGTCATCATTGCGCTAACTCTACCTAGCAGACTGAGATCCCAAGAACTAGGTTCAAAGAGATCAAACAAAATTATGAATGAAGGTTCAACATTATCAAATAACTCAACATGTTCTCGTGATGAAGACAATGTTCAAAAATTGAGGTAAAGAATTAAGATTTTTTGATGAGTCAATAAAACTTAAAGCTTTTTAATGATTTACTAAGTCTGTCAGGATATGACCAGATAATGTGTCTATAGAATTAAACGCTTAAGAATCACCTATGTGAGTGTGAAGTGTAAGCCTCTTCAAGGGGAATGAAAGTAAAGGCTCATTCTCTAAGCACTCATGAAACCAGGCGGTGTTCATGGCTGAAACGAACACAACTGATATTTAGCTTAAAGTGTATATATTCTATGTATATCGCCTCATATTTTACTCTTGGTTCGTGAGTTTTAGATGATAAATATGATGATTTATATTAATTTGAAGTATTTTTATGTGTAGGAATGATTCGGGATCAATCGGGGGCGAAACGCGCGAAATTAGAGCAAAAACGGACGAAATCGGAAAACCCGAGATTTGGGTGCCACAGGCAGCGCTGGGCGCCACCTGTGGCGCTGGAGACAGTGAGTATTTTATAGGCAGTGCCCTGGGGGCGCTGGCCAGGGTGCCAGTTACGGGGAATTTTCCTATTTTGCCCGGGACATGGTTATTTCGGCCCAAACCCTACCCAACGCGTATAAAAGGAATTCTAAGCTTATTTTTGGGATTTTTATGCCACTTTGGAGAGAAGATACACATGGGATCATTAGGGAGCAAAGGATTTCCCAGTTCTTCATCTTATTCTAGTATTTTCAATATATACAACACTTATGCAATTGTGTTATTTTAGAATGAGTGGCTAAACACCCATTGTTTTGGGGTTGTGATTTAGCCATGAATATTGTTATTCGACATTAATTTAACCTTGATTATAATTCACTCAATATTGGTTGTTTCTTTGATTCTGTGTTTAAATGCTTAATTGTCTGGCCAGCAGTTAGGTTCTATATACTATCTATGTTATGCTTGGGAAAGTCGTATATAGATTAAAGAAGAATTGAAGAGAGTGTGATATTAACCCTTCAGGGGACCGGATTTGTGGTTAGGATAGGAATATACCTAGTCACCGTGCTTAATTAAACATTGTAATCTTATTGCGTTCTAATAGATTAATTTCATAGGAATATAGACGTTAATATATTGAGAATAGACGAGTAGTGCTTCGGGAGAAGGCTATGAGAGCGTTTATCGATTAATTAGAAACCATGAGTGAATTATATGAAGGGGAGAGTTAATTAGAATGCAATACGAGTGGTGAATTGATCACAACCCTGGAATATTTGTCTCTACTGAATACACAACAATACTCTCGTTAATTGATAAGTAGTTCTTTCATAGAATCGTAGTATAAATTAGTTACACTCCTGGATTTTATTTTGACTTGATTAAATAACAATTAGAGTGATTCAGAAAGTAGTTTACGTAAGTCCCTGTGGGTTCGACATTCGATTTAACATTATATTACTTGCTACGACCATGTATACTTGCGTGTGCGTTTGGGACCATATACGACGGAGACACAATACCGTTAGACAACTACTCCCTAGCGGTGTTATCACGATTGACTACGTAAAGTCAAGAGAGAACGTGTCGGATCTACTTACAAAAGTCCTATCTAGAGAGGTAGTTGAAAGATCATCAAAGGGAATAGAGTTATGGCCTAGGACAAGTCATCATTGCGATAACTCTACCTAGCAGACTGAGATCCCAAGAACTAGGTTCAAAGAGATCAAACAAAATTATGAATGAAGGTTCAACATTGTGAAATAACTCAACCCGTTCTCGTGATGAAGACAATGTTCAAAAATTGAGGTAAAGAATTAAGACTTTTTGATGAGTCAATAAAACTTAAAGCTTTTTAATGATTTGCTAAGTTTGTCAGGATGTGACCAGATAGTGTGTCTATAGGATTAAACGTTTAAGAATCACCAATGTGAGTGTGGAGTGTAAGCCGCTTCAAGGGGAATGAAAGTAAAGGCCCATTCTCTAAGCACTCATGAAACCAGGCGGTGTTCATGGCTTAAACGAACACAACCGTGAGAACTATAGATGGATAAAGGTTGATATTGTGACTTATGTTGTCTAAGTATACAACAAAGCTCGACGGTTCAAAGATATCAAATCTACGATTGACCGAGTATATCCGATATAATTTCACTACGAAAAGTTCTAAGGGAAACCTACTTATCCAGATGCAATTAATTCTTGCATGTAAAACACACACGCGTCCGTGCATTCTTTTATTTTATAGTCATTCCCCATTTATGTGGGGGATTGTTGGACTTATAAGCTTGGTGTAGCTTAATTTTAAGCTTGGTGTAACTTAAAGAGGGTGAATGGGAAATAAATGGAAAATAAAATATTTGAGCTTCACTCCTTGGCAAGGGGACATTGTCCCATATTGGAGGAAGCAAAGAATTTTGATGGGTATATATAAATAATTTCTCTTCTTATGGTTCTTAAAGAGTTAAGAAAAAGGCGAGCCTCGCGACGTCGCCGTCGCTCGCTCGCTCGGCTCGGCTTCGGCTTCGGCTTTAGATTTGGATTTGGTCAATGATTGATTGATTAATCTTTTTGACAAAATTTCTTTTAATTATTTAATTAATTAACGAAAAATTCAATCCGGAATAACCCATGACCCGCGACGCAACCCGGTCCGGTCTGGTCTATTTTTTTCCCGAATTATTTTAAATCTGTTTTCTGTTTTCCCGTGATATTTCTATTGAAATATTCCCACCTGTTCCAACAGCTATGGCTGTTTCTGAAAGGTTGCAAACCTTTTCAGAAACAATGTCAAATGGTATATGAATATGCCTTGAATCGCAGAATTTTTACATACTAAATTTTCTGATTATCTTCTTCTTTTTCTGCACAATAATTTTCAGTGTGTTTTACAATCATTGAGTGGTTCGAAGTTCACCGGAGTTTTTGGTACCAATATACTGGTTAAATCGTTCTATCCTGGGAGGATAATATTCCAACACTTCGGTTACTTGAGGGGAATAAATTTTTTAAGGACACACTGTGCATTCAATGTGCTCGATTTATTCCTATACTGTTTTTCCAGAATTTATTCTGTTAAACTGGTTCTACTAACTTTTTGTTTCTGTTTCTATTTCAGAAAGTTTAATGATTTTATCATTTATTATAGCAACAATTTGAATAACACATATGGGCCTTACATGTGATCCCTTCATTTTCCTGATTCTTTTCACCTTCTCCGATCATCAAAATTCTGGAATGAACTAGAGATGGTTTGGTGAGAGAGAGGTTAAAATGAGAGGAGGGGGGTTGGTCTATGGAATGAAAGAGGAGATCTGTGTTAGGGTTTTCGCGCTCTTGACATGTAAGACATCCATTGGTCATTTGCTGACTGGATGGACACGTATGTATATGTGTAATACACGCGCATTCGAGTGTTCAAATGGGAAAATAGAAAGTTTATGTATCGATTTTTAAAACCCCAATAAGTTTAAGTGGCCAGGAAGCCATTCCACTTACTTTTAATAATAGTTCTATTTAAGGTAGGTGGTGGGTGAGGTTGGGGTGGGGGAGGGTGGTTGGGGGTGGGTTGAATTGGTGGGGATGGGGAATATGGTGGAAAAGATTGAAAAAGAATTTTAAAAATATTTTCCCTTATTTTGATAGGGAACCATATTCCTTCGATTGAAAGAAAATAAGTTAATAAGAAAATATTTTTTAAAATATTTAAGCCAACTAAACATAAAAAAATTAAAAAATATTTTTCTTCGTGCATAACATACCCATAAGCTTTTGTGGGCATTAATTTCAGCTAATTAATTAATTTAAGCATCTACTTGTCACGTGAATGGGAATAAGAAAAATGGTAATGATCTTTGAATTAATGCAACAGTTATCAGAAATGAAGCAAATGCGCTATTACAGAGATCGCAAATTTGCAAACCAGATCCTTTTTTTCTTTCTCCTAGACATATTTGTGTTTGGAGAGATTATCGATACCAACCGTCAAGTTGTCTCCGTCTGGAGTATAAGTCATGGGTTCGAGTCGTGGAATTAACCGCTGATGCTTGTATCAGGGTAGGCTGCCTATATCACACCCTCTTAGAGTGCGGTCTTTTTTGAACCCTGTATGAACACGAAATACTTTATGCACCAAGCTACCATTTGTCAATTTAATGGCTATCGATATGCAAGGAATATTCATGAAAGAATTATATTATTAATGCAGTAGAAAATTTCAGAATTTAGTGCCGAAAAGGTCTATCTGTATAAACACACTGGGCATATGTTCTGGATGGAAATTAAGAGAGTAAAACTTCTCAAGTTACTATCTCAACAAATCAAACCTAAAAAGATACAATTGAATATGGGGATTAAACATTTCTAAATAGCTTGGGCACTCCAATATACTTTCATTATTTATTCCACCAAACAGATTAATGTAGACTTCATTAATAATTAGTTTAGTACTTAATCTAGATTTTAGGAAATAACTCAACACGAAGTTCTCGAAATTGTGATATATTCAGTCCTCATGGATTTTTTCGCACAACCAAAAGCAGGAGCTAAGAAATCTTGTTTTTGTATGTCGGATGATATTTTTGATAATTTTTTTCTGAAAAAAAATAAATCATTTTCTAGGATTTGATTGTCAGAAAATATTTTAAAGAAAAATCTTTTCTAGGAAATGACTTCGCTCACTTTTGACGATGGCTCTTAGTTCAGATAGTATACTATTGGCGGGCCAAAATGGTAAATAGCACGGGCTTGTCAATTTTCGTACAGTTAACTAAAAATTAGACAGCATTTGCAAAGTCATTGAAAAATAACTATTATTTTGTTGGAACAAGGGAAGTTCATGCTGGATTATGGAGCTTATGTGTACAAATTCACAGCATATTATGTTGGAACTCCAGCACACGGAAAGTTCCAACGGAATATGCTGGATTATGGAATTCCTGTTGTATGGGTCAAAATCTGATCAAAAGGATTCTACTTGAGGAAGAACGACCAGGAGTCAATCAAGCCGAAGTCCCGTACATGAAGCAATGTATCGGCGAGTGGTTCAGCCATGGTCGAGGTCGAACACTCGGATCGGCTCGAACGGTTAGTTCAACACTTAGACATTTTAGAGGACTATTCTACGGGATATTTTAAGAACTTGGGTACTCCGGTCAAGGACCGCTGGGTAAGGAAAGTGTAAATATCAGGAGAGAGGGTAATGAAAAGGGGGCTAGTTCTAAAACGCACACACATATCTCTTTTAGGGGGAAGATGGTCCATCAACTCAAGCTCTGCGCCAAAAGGGAGAAAGATAATCTATCTCGCCCAAGATTGGGTGAATCTTTTCCCTTGTCTACTTTTCGTTATCATTTGATATTATTCAAGTTACCGTCTTTTTCTTATATTATGGAATTCAATCGAGACTATAGCCGACTTTTATGTTCAACCATGCTAGTTTATTCCTGTTTGTGATCTCTGATCTAGAATTAATTATATTTGGCTAGGATTTACCCTCTATCTCCTTATTTGATTAGTTTAACAAAAATGCTCAAAACTTTTTGGTCAAACAATTTGGCGCCGTTTGTGAGATTTTCTAGCCAAAGTTTTAGTTTCCTCTAGATCTAAATTCAGTTCTAGTTCCACTTCTCGTTCGTTGTAGCTTCATCCTTTTGTTACAAATGCAAACTTGAGAAATTTGTAGGTAAGCTCTCAGCCAGACCAACCAGGGTTAGATTTTTGCATGAAATCAAAATTATGTTTGATATCTATACGAAACTACATTTTGTTGTTGTAATGGTTTTGGTACGTCGTGAGTGTAAGTTGTCGAAGTAGGATTATGGCCATTACGCACTGAGCACGTCCAAATTCCTATTGCCATATTAACCTAGACTCCAATCTATACCTTATGCATGCTGCCCTCCCTCTCTTAGAAAGGAATAATAGCATGTTGTGTAATTCTTTGAAATGATAAACTTGTCTTGTCTGTATGCTTGTGGTATGGCTTATGTTTCCGTTATCTTTGTGTATCCGGGACTGGATCGGACTGGGACTCGAACTCGAGATCCCAGCAGGCGAAGTAAGTGGTCAGTCCATAAGATGTCCAGATTCGACTAACGACGAAGTTGAGCACGAGGATGAGATCATATCTAAAGCTAGCACTCGAGTACGGAGCAAAACGAGTCGTTCTACGAGCGACTCTTAGTTCGTTGCCAATCAAGCCACGTGGACTTTCCAAATACAAGGAGCGGAGACTGCAAAAACACCAGTCCAAAGATCTACAACATGTCACCCGAGTTCGATGGATGTCAGCTCGACCAAACCCCTCGAGTACAGAGTGCCGAAGCAGGCGACCTTTCCAAACTGGTAGCAACCACAAAGCACAACCAGAGAAGGGAACGTGGTCGCTCCCCTCCACTCATCAACCAATCAAGTCGAGATAACAAACGATTTCATTTGGTTTTAACTTGCTATTTTTCTTAGAGTGGTATAGGAACAAGAGCATTCTTCCAGACACGCGAACAGGGAACAACCGCCGTAAAAAAAGAGGGGTCGATGTCTGAATTCTTCAAAAAATGGCACATCAAGAAAATGCTCTCCACGCCATATCATCCTGCAGGCAATGGTCAAGCGAAATCCCCCAATAAACCGATACTTAACATCTTAAATAAAAAGTCTGTATAGACTGGGACTAGGTTGCCAGCCCGGGAAACATGCAAGTCTCTCCAATATATGCAGGCAGATCATAAGTGCGTGAAGCTCACCCACGTTTTCGCCAAAACGACGTTGCGTCGATACAACAAGTTAAATTTGACCTCGCTCGAATCAACTATGAGTTAAATTCGACCTCGCTCGAATCAACTACGAGTTATATTCGACCTCGTTTGAATTCACGCCCATGTGGCCCTCGGCCATCATCAGTTAAAAGAGTTAACTTTGACCTCGCTCGAGTTGACAACAAGTTAAATTCGACCTCGTTCGAATTCATGCCCATGTGGCCCCCGACCATCATCAGTTAAAAGAGTTAACTTTGACCTCGCTCGAGTTGACAACAAGTTAAATTCGACCTCGCTCGAGTTGATAACAAGTTAAATTCGACCTCGTTCGAATTCATGCCCATGTGGCCCCCGACCATCATCAGTTAAAAGAGTTAACTTTGACCTCGCTCGAGTTGACAACAAGTTAAATTCGACCTCGCTCGAATCAACTACGGGTTATATTCGACCTCGTTCGAATTCACGCACATGTGGGCCCCGACCATCATCAATTAAAAGAGTTAACTTCGACCTCGCTCGATTTGACAACAAATTAAATTTGACCTCGCTCGAATTAACTACGGGTTATATTCGACCTCGTTCTAATTCACGCCTAAGCGGCCCCCGACCATCATCAATTAAAAGAGTTAACTTAGACCTCGCTCGAGTTGACAACAAGTTAAATTCGACCTCGCTCGAATCAACTACGGGTTATATTCGACTTTGTTCGAATTCACGCCCATGTGGCCCCCGACCATCATCAATTAAAAGAGTCAACTTCGACCTCGCTCGAGTTGACAACAAGTTAAATACGACCTCGCTCGAATAAACTATGGTTTATATTCAACTTCGTTCGAATTCACGCTCATGTGGCCCCCAGCCATCATCAATTAAGTCAACTTCGACCTCATTCGACTTGACAACAAGTTAAATTCGACCTTGCTCGAACAAACCACGGGTTATATTCGACCTCGTTCGAATTCACGCCCATGTGGCCCCCGGCCATCATCAATTAAAAAAGTTGACTTCGACCTCGCTCGAGTTAACATTAAGTTAAAATCGACCTCGCTCGAATTAACTACGGGTTATATTCAACCTCGTTCGAATTCACGTCCATGCGGCCCCCCGCCATTGTCAAACAAAGTCCGAACCGACCTCGCTCGAACAAACTCACATTCGACCAACTGAAAGTCGGGGACTTTTGCGAAAAAATACAAAAAAAAAGAGAGAAAGGCCAAAGACGTACAATAAAGGACAGATCAGATGTTCCATTCCAAGGAAAATTAACATCTCACAAAGGTCCAAAAGGTCGCCCCCACAAAAAAAAAATGAGAAGAACACAAAAAAAAATTAAGTACAAAAGGAAAAATTAAGCACAAAGGCTTCATGCTGCATTATCTCCTCCAGTGCCGTCACCACTCTCCTCGCTTGGTCCAGCAACTTCACCTCCACTGTTTCCCTCTATACATCATATTCATCATAAAAAATAAGCCCGTCTTCGGCCTCTTCCTTCACCGGTCTCCGGCGTCGCAGGGTCATAACCGCAGGCAAGCCGAGCCTCACATACTTTTGCACGGACATCCGGTCTCCGACGTCGCAGGGTCATAGCCGCAGGCAAGCCGAGCCTCACATACTTTTGCACGGACATCTTCGAAAGCGGCTTCAGGAACATTCCCCGCCGTCAGCAAACCCATATATATATATCCTGCTGAGCCTCAACGTGGATCCATATCTCGTATAAATGGCGAGGAACGTCAATAGAGGAAGATGCATGAGAAGGAACCTGAGCCAACAACCGTGCCCTCTCAGTCTCGAGAGCAACAAATTGATCGCCCAGGTTCGAGACATCTCTCTCAATCCCACCAATTCGCTCATCGAGCCGCGCCTCCCTTAGTGTGGCCGTTTCTATCTCCGTTGCTCGTTCAGACCTGAGGACACAGATAGAATTCTCCAGTGTCGCTGCCCTCGCCAAGGCCTCTACTCGGGCCCCGCAGTCCCCTCCAGCTCGGTCACCTTCCCTTCCAACTCAATCACCTTCTCCGCCAATTCGACACTTAGACCGGGGACTCTAATGGCACTTTGCTCAATCTCCGCTCGCAGGGCCACTACCTTCGCCTGAAGATCAACACACTCAACCACGATCCCCTTTCCCACCTTGAGCTCTTCTTCCTTGGCCCTAAGAAACCCTCTCGAGTTCGCTGCATCTTCCAATGGACCGCATTAGGTACTCATCCTTCCGGTCCGACTCCTCTCTAAGGGATTGAAGATTGCCGCCTGCCCTGAGTTGTGCATGCATCTCGCGGCACTTGTCATGATACCGGCGGTACTTCGAAACCATTTCCTAAAAAATGGCAGCCCGTTTTTCCTCCCGACTGGCACTCTCAGTCTCCAAGATAAAAGTCTGAAGAAAGAAAAGAGAAGAAAAAGAAAGGATCATAAATCAGCAAAAACAGAAGGCGCGAAACGAAGAAAACAATAAAGAACTCACCCTCAAATCCATCCCGGCTACGTCCCGTGACAGGTCGGTATCGCTGAGCTCCTGAAGGGACCTGTTTTTGGCAGCGGATAAAAGAGGGGCGAAGTGGGGCACCATGCTCACTGTATCCTCCAACAAATCGCAATCTGAAGGAATTTCGATCAAGCGAGAAGAACAATTCATTCTCACCTCGACCCGGGAGAACTCCTCCTCGAACATTCTTACGTCCTCAGGATCAGTATCAGATCCGGATTCATAGTCGTCTATAACCACTCCCTTTGCCCTATCACTGGTCGAAGATGGAGCATTGGCCCGCTGCGAAGTCGATGTGCCCCTTGGATGACCGCAACAGCCTCTGAACTCTGCCCTCCTTCCAAGGAAGCCGCCTCCACGCCCGAGAGGGGCACACCTCCACGCCCGAGAGAGGCACCACCTCCACACTCGAGAGGGGCACGGTCTCCATGCCCAAACTAGTACCATCGTCCGGTTCGGACACAGCCAAACGGGATCACCCCTCGAAGGCCCCTCGATCACGGTCACCCCATCAGCCACTATCCTCCGCCTCTTTAACAGAGCCTCTTCATCTTCGCCTTGCGACGAATCGTCCACCAAATGAACTGTGGGAGCCGGAACCTCCGCCAGGGGAGCAGCTTCCTGGCGGCCGAGTCCGCGCGAGGCCGTAGTTTGCGAAGTATCGGCGGCTTGAGCACTCTCACTTGCAGCCGCAATTGGTATAGGTCCGATCGAGACACTCGACTGAAAGAAAGCAGGAATGGGATCCCTCACCCTCCTCGTGGACCTACGACATACCAACGAAAGAAGCTTAAACCAAAGAGGAACCAGGAGGGAAGAAAGGACGGAACGAAGGGCAAAGTTGCTAAGGGCAGGACGAAATGACTCAGCGGTAGAAGGTCTGCGTCCGAATCTCTCATGGAATGGCGACCACTCACAAATCCCCACCGTGTGAGGCAAGATTTGGCTCACCCAGTCGCGGATGTCAGTGACAAGCGAAGGGGGGTCCTTCTCGGTTGCAAAAAAAAAAAGGAAGAAAGAACGATTAGATCACCGGAAAGGAACAATGAACAACTATTTGGGAGAAAAACTTACGAGCATAATTCCATTCCTCGGGGAATCCGTTAGCATTTGACACCACATGTTCCGTCCTCACAAAGAAGAAGTTGGCCCAAAAGTGGCGATTAGTCTTATCATCGATCTTCACCACCAGACCATTGGCCCCACGATGACGAAGGTGTATTATCGTACCCCTATGAAAACTTGGTACGAAGAGGTGAAGCAGGTGACGGAGAGAAATTCCTTGGTCGTCCAGTTTCGCGTACTTGATGAGCATAAGAAAAAGCTTGTATATATACGAGGAGAGACGAGCTTGGCGCATGCCATAATAGCGGCAAAAGTCCTCCGCTAAGGAAGGAAGGGGAGGTGTGTAACCGACGACAAACGGGTACGCATAAAATGCGTAATACCCCGGGCTATGTATCAGCACGATGTCATTACCAGCGGGAATGAGTTCGACATGGTAAGGAATCCTCCATTTAGCCTTAAGCGCAGTGAGCGTCGCATCATCCATTTTGGAAACGACGGGCTCAGGCTCGTCGTCAGGAAAGTTCTTGAAATCAGTCCTGGACTTCCTCGAACGTGGAATTATCTCATCCACAGTGGGAAATTTTCATCTTCATCCATGGTTATCCCTTCTTCATGAGAGGGCATATCAGTTTCTGACGCAATGATACCGGCGGTTCTATCAAAGTTAGAAGATGCACTAGCCATTTCTTCTCTGGTTGCGTAGATGAGGGGTGCTAAGGTGAAGAGGGTAACAATGGAAAGAAACTTTAAAATAAGAGATATGGAGATGTAAGAATTTGAAGAAGGAGAAGAGAAAGCATGGGGTTTTCCGAACGGCTAGGAAACAAAGCAATCCAAACGAGAAATTCTCTTCTCTATTTATAAGAATACAGGAACCCTGAGCGGGAAAGCCAAACGCCGCCACATTAATTTCAAAACAGAAGAGGCACAGGAAACGACGTAAGGTATAGGGAACATGCGTCGTAATGACGCATGGCACATTGACGTCATTTCAACCTGACGTAACGGCCAGGTATGGTTCTCGAAGCGTCACATCGTCACTTTGCATAAAGGGTTCTCCCCTCGACCAAGACGCTCAGATTTCTCAATTTGCAAACTGGCAAGGTCCGCTCATCGAGCTCGTCCAAAGACGACCCCGACAGGCGGAAGGAGTAACTTTATGGGTCAAAATCTGATCAAAAGGATTCTAATTGAGGAAGAATGACCAGGAGTCAATCAAGATGAAGTCCCATACATGAAGGAATGTATCGGCGAGTGGTTCATCTATGGTCGAGGTCGAACACTCGGATCGGCTCGAACAGTTAGTTCAACACTTAGACATTTTAGAGGACTATTCTACGGGATATTCTAAGAACTTGGGTACTCCGGTTAAGGACCGCTGGGTAAGGAAAGTGTTTTAAATATCAGGAGAAGGGGTAATGAAAAGGTGGGGTTAGTTCTAAAACACATACACATGTCTCTCTTAGGGGGAAGATATCCATCACCTCAAGCTCTGCGCCAAAAGGGAGAAGGATCTTAGGATCTTTGTATTCGTCTATGGTTCAACCTTATCAAATAAACGGAGATCTATCTCGCCCAAGATTGGGTGAATCTTTTTCCTTGTCTACTTTTCGTTATTATTTGATATTATTCAAGTTAACGTCTTTTTCTTATATTATGGAATTCAATCGAGACTATAGCCGACTTTTATGTTCAACTATGTTAGTTTATTCATGTTTGTGATCTCTGATCTAGAATTAATTATCTTTGGTTAGGATTTACCCTCTATCTCTTTATTTGATTAGTTAACGAAAAGGCTTAAAACGTTTTGGTCAAGCACCTGCGTATAAATTTCTGGCATATTATGTTGGAACTCCAACACATTATGCTAGAATTTCATTTGTAAAAAATTCGAACTCCACGAATTTTTCTGGATTTATATGGGGTTTTTTATTCAAATTTTATCGTTATATAAAAAAGTGGCTAAATTTCTATTATTTCTGAAGCTGCGACTATTTTTCAATTACTAGTGATAAATATGGCTATTTTTTTCCCCTACTCAACGGGCTGAATTTACAAGACAGGTCCATGAAAAAGCCCAACAGATAAGACACTCTACATATAATACTGTATAGTAATATAAAAGAAAAAAATAAGAAAAAGAAAAAATGGTAAGACAAAAGGAAGAAATATCTGAAAAGATTATTCAAATCTTCGACTCCATGAGGATTGCAGTGAGCTAGTGCAGCCAAAGCAGAAGCAGAAGCAATTATAAAAAGTGGAAGGAAATGCCTCAAACAATGATGATTTTCCTCAAACCATTCATTTCAGCTCCCTCTTCTTCTCTCTGGAGGTTTTCTCCTCACTTTTTTTTTTTTTGGGTTTAAAGAACCATTATTGTTATTTACTCTTGTCTCTATCTTTAGTGGGTGTTCTTAATATTGTAAAAAGATTACATCTTTTATCTCAGAAGGGTATTTATTGGTTCACCAATTTGGGAATTTTCTTATTTAAGAACTGTTCATGCTAGGTGTGGAGAGAACACTGAATATCTCCTTTTTTTCTTTTTACTTTGATATGTTCTTAGTCTTGTTTGCTGTTTAGAATTGGATTGCTATGAAGAAATGTTAAATGGGCAAAATTCTTATCTTTAAGCATTTACTGGAGTAAATGATTTGACTTTTTTCATGATTTTATCTGTTTACAGTGTGGTGTTTAACAAAATTCCCTGTCCAAAATTTGCATGCCTCGAAAAAGTAATACCTGGACGCGGGGAATGCCAAGTTATAGCTTTATTGAATCAGAATAGCTGTGTTAGCTGGTTCTTGAATCTTATACCTGATGATTCTTTTAGCTGTTAGCTTTATTTTTACTGCCAAGAAATACCGCAGAGAGATGGTTTAAAAAAATTGTAACATAGAGTGGGAAAGAAAGAAGAAAGAAATGTAAGATTTTTGTAGTTTCTGTTATTTTGGTACATATATGGCTTGTTACCATTTGCAACTCCATTTATGACAATATTTTGAATTTGGAAAATTTGATTTAGTTCCATGTTGTGAACTTGTGCTTAGCAAAACCGTCATTTCTCATGCAGTAAATCGAATAGTGGTGGGAATTTTTTGGATACAAATGTTAAAATATGTAAAAGAGCAGAAGTGGTGTGTCAAGGCATGTTGGCGCCGAGAAAATTCATGCAGAAGTGGAAGAAAGTGGAGGTTTTCAAGAGTGCCGAGGACGAAGCAGACCAGAAAAACTGGAGAAAGATGATGAATGAAATTGAAGAAACTGGTTCTGCTGTTTCGGTGCTGAGAAGCCAGAGGTCCAAGAACCAGGATCTTCCCAAGGACCTTGTTCTTGGAAGTTTGGTTCGATTTAAACAGCTTAAGAAGTGGAGCCTTGTTAGTGAGGTATGGACTGTTCTCTCTGCATTCAATTTTTTTCTCAAAGAAAATCTTTTTCCCCATATATGGTGTGGATTCTGAGGGTTAGATTTAATCTGGTGATATTCAATTGGATTTCTGATTCTGTAGTACAGGGCATCTGGGATTTTCCTTTTTCTGCTAAGATGTTGGCGTTTCGTAGAATCTTTGTTTTACCAAATAGATTCGGTTTCTAAAATCAGTATTTGTGTTCTTGTACTGTTTTGATTTTTCTTTTCATCCTCTTAAATAAATTTAAAAAGCAGTTAATTGGTATTTATGTTTTTACATCAGTTCTCTCCCCTTTCTGCATGCTTTAGCCAGTATGCATCTATGTATATCTCGATTATTTGTAGTCTAATATGTTGTTTCTACTAGATTCTTGAATGGCTTCAAACTCAACATTGGTGGGATTTTAATGAAATGGACTTTCTGATGCTTATTACGGCCTACGGTAAGGAAGGGGAATTCAGTAAAGCTGAAAGCATTTTAGGCTACATGAATAAGAAGGGCTATTCCCCGAATGTGATATCTCACACTGCTCTGATGGAGGCATATGGAAAAGGAGGTCAATACAGTAAGGCAGAAGCAATATTTCGGAGAATGCAAACTTCAGGCCCTGAACCTTCTGCTATCACATACCAAATCATTCTCAAAATCTTTGTTGAGGTAATGTAGCAAACAATATAACGGAAGTAGATAGACTTAGGAGCGCAATTATTAAAGATATAAGAAGGCGAATGATAAATGCTGAACACAACTATGAAATTTTGATTTTATGTTTACCATTGTAAAAATAGAATTTTCTTGTCAATTGAATTGAGCATGTCGTGGGACTCGGTTAGTAGGCTATTATATGTTGAGTGTGAAGTTGTAAACATAAATACTTGTGATCAGAGTGTTTACTTTTAAGCCTGCTTGTTGTGGTGGAGAAGAGCATTTGTATATACAATGGCTGGTATGGTGCTTTGCTTTGGAATGACAGAATCAAGAACTTCATGTTCTATCTTGCATGCCAAAGCTACGTAATGGAATCGAATTAATAACAATTGCTGCAATCATCTTTTTGTTTTCTAGGCAAAGGGTCCACTGCATAAGTTCCTTGACTATTATGTGATAGGATGAGAAGAAAAGTTTGATAAAATGTTAATGATTCTGACTTTAGATTTGTGATAAGTATGCTGCTTGGTAATGATTCTTACTTAGGATCTGTGCATTTGGCTGAAGCTCCAGGTCAAGACCGTTAGTGATATTCCGAAAATTATTTTTTTAGAATAGGACCATTAATTATATTTCTGTATGAATCTTTAGATAGTAGAGGTTTTGATCTGGACATTTTAGTTATGCCAAATAGACTAATTCGGGGGATCTGATATAGCAGTTGAAAGAAACACTTCGAGATGCAGATGTTGACTAGACTTTTTTGTCTCTTGTGCTTCTCCAAATCCACAATTAATGATGTAAACAATGACAATACTAATTAGAGAAGAGAGAAATAAAAGGTCATATTATAGAGCATATTTGCAAGATCTGTTGTTTTCATCCTTTGACTTCTGCTTTTAAAAAAGTCTCTCCTTCTTCTGAACAATATCTGGAGATTCTAGTCTTTCTAAATCTGTTGCTTATATTATATTTGACTCTTGTTGTTTGTTCCCTTGCTAAAACTTGCTTAGTTACTAGAGTCATTCAAATGGAATTGGTTCATAGGTGCGACAATGTCATGATTGAAAGTGATAAAAGGGAACGAGGTAGACCTTGTACCATTACCATTTGTTACATACTTTTATAGCCGACCAAGTACTGGAAATTGATTTGGAAAATGATTTTCCAAGAAAATGAAAAAGCATATAAATGAAAGTTTATGAATTGATTATTGATGTATTTTTTTAATTTAGGGAAGTTGATAAAGACCATCAAAGAACTCTTTTTAATGAGTATTTACTGAAAAAAGATGAAGTGTCAAGCAAGAAATTGGTACTTAGTAGTGGTAGTAATAGCTGTTGAACCTATTTTGTAGATGTAATTAATTGGGGAGAGAAAAAGATAGTTGTAAAACCACTACACCAAGTCAAACTGAAATGGTGTCTCCAAAACCAAAAGTAATTGTTTCTGAAACCCTTGCTTCGTTTTGGAAAGCTGCTGGTGCTAGTGCTGGTGCTGGTTTGGTAATAGAATACAGAAAAAAATTGACCAAACTGAACCTGAGCACGCTTATGCTTAACTAGCAATAAAAAATCAAGAAGATTGAGAAAATATATTAGTCGAATGCTGTTTCTTTGATAACTATAGACTCTTATTCTGCTCTCACTCTACGATTTGTTGTGGTTTTAAAGCATTCTATTTTTAGAGGAACCATATCTGGCTATCTGCAAGCGTCAAAGGATTATTCGCTGGTAATAATAACAGGCAACAATATATAAGAAAGCATTAGTTCAACATGCTGTGCTTATGTGGGATAAAAAATGTTTTAACTTAAACTCAAAAATCCAAGGAAAAACAATAGTTCCTTTATTCATTTATATGAAGTTCCTTGCTAATGAAGGGGTTAATCCAGGGTGACAAATTTGATGAAGCTCAAGAAGTCTTTGAAGCTCTTATGGATATGGATGCACCTCCGCTAAAACCAGATCAGAAAATGTTCCACATGATGATCTATATGTATAAGAAGGCTGGGAAATATGAGAAAGCTCGTCAGCTGTTTTCTTTGATGGCCGAGCGAGGAATTCCACAAAATACGGTTACTTACAACAGTTTGATGTCGTTTGAGACTAACTACAAGGAGGTTGCGAACATTTATGATCAGGTAATTTGCAAATTATTTATTAGGTTCTGATTTGTTCTGGAAATGGTCATTAAGTATGCTGAACAACTCCTTATGCGCTTGTTATATCATATCTCTTCCTATCAAAAAAATGTTTTTATCGTAGTATAGGTTTGTTTCTCTTAGCAGTTAGCATTAGTTCTCTGTATCACTCCCTGATGCAGTAGTATTACACTGCATTTTAATTTGAGATGTTAGAGGTCTTTTAAAAACCTTATCTTCTTGCTAATTTCTTCTAAGATGAGACTTTATTTGCAAGATTATTTGTAGTATTATTTGTCTGTTTTAGTTATTGTTTCATGTTTGCTTTTGAAAATCATGGGCGCACGGAATGGCTTCATGCATTTGCACGTCATTTTAAGCTTTGTCAACAAGGCAGTTTTACATTTGGGGTTAATCACTTGTGTGCTTTTAGTTTTGTATTTGTAATGACTTGATTAGCAAATTGAAGCAAATGCCTAATTTTAGATGCAAAGAGCTGGTCTTCGGCCTGATGTTGTTAGCTATGCCCTGCTCATTAGTGCATATGGAAAGGCTAGAAGAGAAGAGGAGGCACTCGCTGTTTTTGAGGAAATGCTTGATGCTGGTGTCAGGTACTTAGTTCTTTACTATACCACTAATTGGTTCTAGCTATGATAGGTAAGTTCCAGTCATGCAATATTATATTGCATACGTTAGCTTATTAAGACAGTATCAATTACTTGCCTCTACGCAGCGGGTGTGATATGCAAGTGCTTGGGGACATCAATATGGTTCGCTACTGTTGCGTTTGTTTTAATATGATAGCGACTTCAGCATAATGTTACTAGCTAGCATCAATATAATTGTAACAATAACGTAATTAAAATCGTTTGTGTTTATTTGCATGCTACTTTTAGCATCCATGGATCATCAATATAATTGTAACAATATGATATGTACAAGTTAAAGCATAGAAGTAGCTGGTTTTCCAAGATTTTTAACATTGTTTTCCTTTCCCACAGCTTCCTTCTTTCTCTTGTTTTCTCTCCCTTCTGTTGGGTGAGGGGAGACAGTATTGCGTGCGGTTAACACTTCGCGCCTTCGATTCATTTTGATCTTTTTTTTCCGGATAAGGTAAATACTTATACTAATATTGGGAAAGCTCGTGTATACAAGAGGTATTCCAAAAAGTAGATACATGAAAACATGATTCTCTTCATAAGGTGCCCCATATAATCAGTTACTTTAAAATGTGCCATTCATCAACTAGTGAAAGCATGTTTAACATGCCTTATACGTTTTCCTTGTCCTAATAATTGGAAATAAATTAAATTGATTGTCGTTGCACATTGAAAGATGAGACACATTCTATCTCCAGAGTGGAAGATGCGCTTTTCAGAAAGAAGATCACCAATTAACTTTCTTATTGACATTTGTGCTTGACGAAAACATAATCATCTAAATTATGGTTTCTTGTTTCAGTGGAATTGGTTTTATTCTCTGCAAAGATATTTTCTGATGCTAGCTCCTGCTAGAAAGCACCAAAATCTGGTAGTAGAGATGTGTTTAAGCCAAGTTTTTACTTATTTAGCAAGAGTAGCTCAAGTTCAGAAACACATATGTTCTCCGTCTCCATCCCAGACGACGTTATCTTGCTATGGATGCCTTGAAACCAGTGACTGCGTTCTCTTGTCCTTTAATTACAAGGGTTATATGAGCACACTTCTTTTTTCAGGCCAACACAGAAATCTTACAACATCTTGCTAGATGCATTTGCAATCTCAGGAATGGTGGAACAAGCCCGAACGGTCTTCAAAAGCATGCGAAGAGACAGGTGACATTTTGTTTGCATTTCCATGAAAGAAAACGTAACTATTATTTTTATTAACTCAAAAAACTTTTTTCCACTGTTTGTCAGCACCAGATGGTCTCACCTGATTTTCCTATACTTTGCCTCACTTAATTTGTCGTCCAACAATCCTCACAACAAATTCCTAGGAGGCTTACTTCGGATTAATCTTGCATCCAACATTGAATATTCTTCATGCACCCACTGTTATAACTCATCCAGACGGTTTTCTAACAAACCAGTTTCCAAAATAACTCATACAGACATTTTTCTAACAAATATTTCTGAGAAAACATGCATCTTTTTATAACATGTTTTTTTTAAAATCTTTTGCTCTAACATTGTCTGGTTTAGCGCTTATTGGCCAAAGCATGGAAGTGGATAATATAAATTGTCTTCCTTCCAACTCCTGAACTTGACCCAACTCTCTGACTCAATATTTGGATTAAATTCGCCGACTCACTCAATTAAAGGAAAGGGGAAAAGTAAAATACGTGGTGGATTAAATTTGCTGACTCAATTACTTGGGAAATTGTCAATGTGGTGCTTTGCTCTAACGTAGGAATCCATTCTCAAGTAGACTTTTGATTTCCATATTTCCCTGCAGATGTAGCCCCGACCTTTGCTCATACACAACAATGCTATCAGCTTATATTAATGCACCAGATATGGAGGGTGCTGAGAAATTTTTCAGAAGAATAAAGCAAGATGGATTGGAGCCCAATGTTGTCACATACGGTGCACTGATTAAGGGATATGCAAAAATAAATGACCTCGAAAAGATGATGGAGAAATATGAACAAATGCGGGTCCATGGTATCAAGGCTAACCAAACTATCTTCACTACAATCATGGACGCGTATGGTAGGAATAAGGATTTTGGCAGTGCCATTGCTTGGTTCAACGAGATGGTATCTTCCGGGGTGTCTCCTGATCAAAAAGCAAAGAACATTCTCTTGTCCTTGGCAAAAACGTCGGAAGAACAGATGGAAGCTAAGCAGCTTACAGGATGCGCCAACGAGCTGATAGTTGACAAAATTCCCAATTACATCAATAATAATGACGAAGACGACTACGGCAATGATGGTAGTAGTGGTGATGACGAAGACGACTACGACGATGATGATGGTAGTGGTGATAACGAAGACTATGATGATGAAAATAATGCGAAAATGAGCATTTTGTCAGGAGCAAATTTGGATCAACTAACAGTTAGTGGTAGTGCATCTCAAACGTAAGAAACTAAAGCAAAATGAGCCTACAAAATTTTGTAAATCTTGGTAGTCTTCCTAGTTATATTACACTTCTCCATTTTGTATCTTAAAACAAATATGAGACTCCAGGAAAATGAAATTTCAACTTTGAAAAGCAAGCAATTTCTTTCCATTTGTCCAAGCCTTGGTGGATCGAGTTATCTAGTAGCTATTGTTGGTGGGAGTAGCAGGTATCCCGTAGAATTAGTTGAGATGCGCGCAAGCTGATTCGAACATCACGGTTGTAAAAAAAGAAGAGCAAGCAATGTCCAGCTAAAGGTTGTCGACATTAGTGTTGTGTGTTCATGTTCTTGATATCAACAATCATTCAGTGTAATCTCACAAGTGCGGTTTAAGGAGGTTGTGCTTACACAACCTTATCCCTACCTTGTGTGTTCGTGTTCATGATATCAACAGACACCCAATGTAATTACACAACTGGAGTTTGGGAAGAGTAGTGTGTACGCGTTGTTACCCCTACCTTGCGAAGATACAGAGACGTGTTCTTGATATCATGTATCTTTATTCAGTGGTATAGCTGTATCATTCACATTTGTGCAATTCCATGTCATAGTGCAGTAACCATCCTTTCAACTTTAGTCAGTTCTGCAGTTTTATGATTGAATTTACACTTGTGTGACATTTACAGCTGGTGATCAAGGGGCCAAAAATCTGACATTTCAAATTAAAAGTTGAATTTCCTTGTTAGGTGTAGTTATCTTGGCAATGCAATAAATTGCTTTAGTTGGGAGCTGGGGACCAATTCACCAAATCACGGAAACTTTACAACCATTGGATGACCCACTCCGACCGCGTGTACGTCATCTACTCGAACAACACAATTTTTTAAACGAAAACATGTTTCAGCCGAACCCAATAGCTTCCGTCCAAATTTTTTTTTTTTCAAAACGCTTTACTTTTTGGAGTGGTCTTTATTTTTTGAACCCACTTGGGCGGAACTTCAAGGGCAACACTTAAAAAGCTTAAAGTTCTGCCTACGAGGCTAGTAAGGACAAAAATTCAAGATTATCTACAATGGCTTTACCATACAACCAATGGCCTCCCACCACATCTCAGCTCCGCTCTCAGAATCGCATTTAATATGTCAAAACCCGAATTTTCAAGAATATTACAAAAAATTAAACCCGATTTGGTAATCTATGGGCAGAAGAAGTTGCTACGGGTTCACGTAACGTTCCAGCAATAATGCTCTTGACTTCCTTGTGCAGCTGCGTTTTCACATGTTTTACACTCGCGAAAAAATCCATCCATTGAATTCCCATTTCCAGCTTTTTATTTGAGTAAAATTGAGCAACAACAATTCCAAGTAATTATGGAACAAGCAACTAAAGAGAAATATCATGAGGACGATAAGCTCCTCCATCCTTTATTAGCTGAAACAGGAAACTCGAAAAGAATCATTTTGATGAGTACATCAATGGAAATCTGAGGCTAAATACATCGATTATATATATATCACATTGAAAAGTTGTTCCTACTAAGATCATGATCCTATGAATATTCAAGATCATAATAATGATCTCATCGATTGGCTAGGAACGAAAAATGAGCGTTCGATTGTGTTTGTTTCGTTTGGAAGTGAGTATTTATTGAGTAAGGAAGATTTTGAAGAGATAGCATTTGGTTTAGAACTTAGCCAAAGTTAATTTCTTGTAAGGTTTCACAAGGAGGAGGAGGAGGAATCTAAGCTCGAACACGTTTTACCTAAAGAATTTCTTGAAAAAGTTGTGGATGGTTGGGTGCCACAACAAAGAATTCTTAACCATTCGAGTATCGGAGGATTTGTAAGTCATAATGGAAAGCATAGAGTGTTCTTTGTGAAAAAAATGGTGAAATTCTGAGGAAGAAAGTTAGAGATATTACTGTGAGAATTTTAAGTCTGTAAGAGGAGTGCTGCTGTTGAAGAGATAATAAAGATTTGCAAGAATAGCCAAAGTGCAAAAATATGATATGATGTTGTAATTCATGAACAGATCATGTTGTGTATGCATAGGGGAGTCGGATTTCAAGTTTATGGGTTTGAGATTCTAATCGTTTTTAGTTAGTGAGTTCTAAATTAATAATTTACAAATACAGGGTTCGAATCAAAGTTACTGGGTTCGATCGAACCCGCTCCCGGCACTCTAGCTCCGTCCCTGGGTGGAAGAGTATATTGCTTCCAAGTTTGTTGTTAGTTGCACAACTTAATTAAATCAGGTGACATGTTTTCTAACTCTGTCCATTTGTTCTTCTAATTAGTACTAGTATGTTTAAATGGATCATGTTAGACTGCCTCACACCCCTTAAGGTGCGGCTCTTTTCCGCATCGTGCATAAATAACGGGATGTTTTATGTACCGAGCTGCCATAATTGTAGTAAATTAACTATCTTTCTCTCTGTTCATTTTTTAAGTAAGAAATGTCAAATTATATTGCAAGTTATTTATTTTTATGGCATGGTACATTGTTACTAATAATTCAATTTCAGAATCAAGCTGAAAATTGTATCCATAAGGTTATTCGATCATCTCTTGGGAGTGTGCAATTTGCCAACTATGAAATTACTTGGAGCACCTTTGATCTATGTTTTATTTTACGGGAACTTTCACAATTGACTATTGTTTGAAGGTTTATTACTTTGGCGTAGTTATAATTTAGCTAATTATATTCCGTAGTTATAATTGCTTGTCATGTATGTCGTCGTGTTCAATATATACACTGCATACAATTCGGATGTATTTGTTCTTATATATTTCACATTGTATTGAATTCAATTGTATTCAAATAACAAAATTTCAAAAAATAGTGTGTATACTGCTCTGTACAATTCGGTTGTATACATTGTATTAAGTTTGGCTGTATTCATTCTTAATTATTTTACATTGTATTCAAATCGACGATATGCAAACAACAAAAAATCACAAAAGAGTGATATTCGCATGTATTCAATTCATTGTATTCATTCATAGCTGCTTTTACACTATATTTAATGTTGTATTCAACAACAAAAATTCAAAAAATACAAGGATCTGCCACAAAAAAATAACCTTCAAAAAACAAAAATATATGCAAAAATACCAAAAAAAATTGAAATGTATTTGCATTGAAAATTACAGAATACACTCAAATTTGAGTGTATTTTAACATAATACAATGTATTTGTATCACTGTATGTGACTTAATAGCAAAGAAGAAAAGAAAGTTCGTTCGACCTTGAATTAGAAGAGGTTCTGTTTTCTTTTCCTATTTCGGCTTGGATTGAAAATACTGGACAGGAAGATAGTGCTTTCCGGCTAAGCAAAACACAATATGCATTATATTAAACTAAAAATAGAGACGGATAAAAGCCCGGCCAGATCTTAGGATACACTATCACATTGTATCTACCAAAATCCGGTTAGACGAATACACTCAGATGTTAGATATAAAGAAAGGAGAATAAACCATGGATTCCGGCATCTCTGTTAGATCCAGATTTGGCGATGCCTCCGATCTTCCTCCTCCAGTGTTTTCGCTACCAGTGATGGACTGATCGCGACTTCGTGGTTTTCAGATCTGGATCAGACGGTGGAGATAAGAGAAGGGAGAACGAATGACTCATGATTACGCCTTCATTAAACCGGACTCAACTTTGACCGAAACCCCCCAAAAACCACGGCTGGATCGGTTAGGATTTCTGAGTATCGAACCGGTTCTAAATTTTCTACTGTAGATATTATACAAAATATTCAGTGCATTTCTCTTGGAAGTCTAAACCATTTGTTATTTTTTGTACATTACAGAGATGGAGGAATGGAGGGTGAAGTGAGGGGAACAAGGAGAAAGAGTTGAGGGAGAAAAGAGAGAGTCGAGGGATATTTGTGCTTTACTATAAAATAAAAAAAATAGATATGAATAATAATATTTTTCAAGTGTTTTGATTTATAATAAATAAGTGTGTTATTTAGCGATAGCATGTAAAATTTCCTTTCTTTTTATATTGGGCTTAAATAGAATGCGAATGAATATGAATCAAGTTTTGACTTTATTTTTTTCAGCCTAACCAAGGATTAACTCTTAAATTGCACCTTCAGCCAAAGAAATTTAAAAAGTCCATCACTTGCAATGAATTTGTTTGCCAAATATGGAAAAGGTGCTAGGAATTTGTGAACTAGAGGGCTTCGGAGCTCATACAACCACCATTCGTCGCTCGAGCATCGTGAGAGGAGGAATAAAGATGCGTAAAAGAAGAGACGATCTTAGACCTTAGCTACTTAAATAACGCGAGGTTAACTGCTGTTTTAATTGATCTCAAACCTCCCAAAAAGAGGTGTAAAACGTCATTTTATCCGAAAAAGAATATAAAAAAAGTACGAGAGTACAATATATGCATCTAGCAAAATCAAAACTGGCTACTGCTAATTCTGCAGTTGGTCTCTAGAAGGTAGTTCCACAGGCTTATCAATAATAGTATTTATAATTTACAGTGTACTTATCTGGGATACAAGCTTCAAATGAGACTTAGCCCTTGTCTTTAGGTAGAAAGATACATGACATTTTGACACACAAAGGGTACAAGAAATTTGCAGACATTAACCAAGGGGCAACAACCACCATATGGTACAATTACCTTAGGCAGGGATCACTATTAATCATTAGTAGTCGAGCGACCCCAAGGGTATCCCGTTCATGGTATTTCGGGAGCCCTTTTGGTTCATGTAGTCATCACATCCGACGCCATTGCTAGGAAGCCTTTGTGCTTGGCCAGCATTTGGAAGATCAAGGCCATCTTTCCCCATCTGTTGCACTTCGAGTGGAGAAAGTATCTTGATGTACCAAACATTGTTCACAAACTCCCTGATGCAAGATAGAGATGGTTAAAAAAACATGGAACAACTAGATATGGTAAAATAAACAGACCCATGAAGAAAGTACAACATGTAGGTGCACATAAGACCCAATACAGTAAATATAATGCATGCCACAAACCATTGGCTCCATCCGCAAACAACTCAATCAGCCAAGTCTCTTCCTTTCCTTTTAGTTTTGCGATAACAATGGGGTCAGGTTGTGCGCCTCGACTAATCTTTGGGTACCTGCTACCTTCCACCAATACCGACATCGGATAACTTTGTCTACCAAAACTTAGACGAAAAGAGATCACCTTATACCTTGCCTCCATGGGATTTGAACCCTGATCTCATAATATTTTTGATTGTTAAAGGTTAAACTCTGATTTATTTTTACAACTGTGGCGTTCAAAACAGCTTGTGCGCACTTGGACTAATTCCGCGAGATACCTGCTACCTCCCACCAGCAACATATACCATGCAACTCTAAAACCCTGATATTATAATCTATTCTAACTTCATTGACCGCTAAACCAAGCCCTTCGGTGTGCTAGTACAAAAAGGATTTCCTCCGAGATGCTCACTTCACCATAAGGGAAGACTGATTTTTATAGGTGGTAAAATGAAAATATCATGTATACCTAAAAAAACTCATAGATCAAAACTATATGCATGGAGTCTAGACCAATAATTTGAAACCCCCCCCCCCCCCCCCCCCCCAAAACACCAGAACAAAAAGGGAAAAGGAGACACGGGGAAGGGAGGGCAGAAGAAAAAGGATGTAGTAGCAAGCCTGTAAAAGAAAAGAAAGTTAATGGATTCTTACTGCCAGGGATCGTCACCGAGGAGGAGAACATCATTCTCTCGGTCTACAAATACAAGCTGCCAGCCTGATCTCTCAGGGTCCTCCAACAAGCCTTCTAGCCCAAACATGTGAGCAAGCTCACTTCGAAGTTCGTGATAGCTGCTAAACTTGGAGATATCGAGTGACCGTCCAAAGGACCCTGATTTATGAACCTGCCAGAGACATGCAGTGTGAAACATCATAACACCAACTCTTTAAAAACTTCAAAACTAGACAGCATGTTTGACCATGCAATTCAGAGAACAAAAGGTGAACTGTATGTAAGACAAGCTAATAAGCTCACCTTCACAAAGGTTCTATTAGTTGGGTTTGCTTGGTCCCCATTTTCAGAGGACTGCAAGAAACCTGATTCATCTACACAACTTGAAGTTGTCATGTCTGAGTTAATGGGATACTCGTTGCCCACAGTATTGGTAAAGGTAGAGGTAGCATAAGGAATAGATAAAGATCCATTATCACCACTACTATCCTTCATGTTGGACATACCGTTCTGCAGTATGTTCAAAGAGTCGGTATTAAATCCATAGAGTGCACTGCTTTGGCTATCTTCTACTCCTCTATAATCAGAAAAAGATTCTCTGCCAGGAAAAGGGGGCAATAGAGAGGAAAGATCAGAGACTTTAGTATTGTGTGATATCACATCCTCAGGCTGGGGCACAGCGAATGGAGTAACCCGAGAAGGGAGCTGAGATTCTAGAGCAATTCGCTTTGATGATGAGGACGAAGAGACTAGAGGGTGAGCTTCATGCATGTTAAGGACAGCAGACGCTCCATCACGGGAAAATGAACTCAACAGACTTTGCATAGTAGAATTACTAGATGCATTGACATGGTTACCAAGTATATCAGAAAATGTTTGTGGAGAACCAGTTGAACTTAAGACTTGCAAATGAGAAAGCTGGGGCTGTGCAGCCGAAGTCATCTGAGAGAGACTGGACATGGCCTTGGTTTGCTGTTGATGTTGAAACCGCGAGGAGTTCACTTCTTGGTGTTGCTGAAGCTGTGGCTGCAGCAATTGCTGTTGATCGTTATAATTCTGACGGCGCTGCAATTGTTGCTGAAGCATCTGTGCCTGAGATATTAACTGGTTTTCGGAGAAGCCGTGGAGCAGATTTTGCTGTGAATGAGAAGGCTGCAAAATCTGACTATGACTCAAAGATGCTGAACCACCAGGTATACTTTGTTGGAACTGCATAAAGGATTGATTTGCAAGTTTTGATGGATCTAGTGCAGCCATTGTTTGCAGAATGTCAGGTTGCAAACCTAACATTGAAGCATCAATTCTTGGCTGCATAAACGGAGTAACACCATATCCCTGGAAATTAAGCGACTGAATCCCTTGATCTCCTATGTCACCACGCAGCCACGAGAGTGGAGAATTCATAGTCATATCACCATTGGGAAAACCTGAGTGAACAAGATGTAAACAAACCACGGAAAGTTAGAACTCAACCGAATTTACCTTGTTTGTTTCCCCAGGGCAAAAAAAGCAAGAAGAAACCATACCAGGGAGAGAAGGTAGTCCAGATGGCCAAGGCCTCTTTAGCCTAAGGGAGAAAGGAGAAGGATACATAGGAAAAGTTGTCAGAGGTTCAATTTCCCACAGGGAAACTCTGGGCTGCCTCTCTCCTGCAGTTGATTCATCCCATCCAACCTGCATTAGGACCAGCGACAAAAGATATTAATTTATACACTAAAGGCAACAACAGGCGCCTTACCAATTATAAATTTAAACAAAGATACAAGTAGCAGTTAGTTTCTATTACTTTTATTAATGACCACCTGTTATAAAACTAACCTTCACAGACCGCCAATGTGAATTTGGCCAACGAACAGGATCTAAATCACTGATACCAGTAATTGTGCCCATATACCTAAATCAAAAGATATTTACATGATTAAAGTGTGCATAAGAGAGAGAGAGAGAGAGAGAGAGAGAGAACTGGGGGAAATTGCTGAGGGTCAAAATCAATATTCCACACCAGCAACGAAAATTTGAAATACCGAACTGGTTGCAAGAGGGTTCGCATGTAAACGTATTAACAGCGAAAGTATGGTATCTTTGTTCATAGAAGAGGTGGGAGTAGCTCAAATATTTTAATCTCCTAACTTTCTTTTCTCTTCCTAAAAGAATTTCCCCTGCTTCTAAATCAGCTAAAACTTCACAAAGGCACCTTAGCATAGAGTGACTTCAAACGCAAGCTCTAACAAAATTAACTACCCACCAAAGTCGGCCACCCTTTTCACATAGATATCCCTCCCTATTACTATAAACCTGGCTCCCCAAGTCAATTTTGTCTTTCAAATTACTTTACATTGCACGAGAAAGTCCAAGAAGATAAGACCTACCTACGGACACTCGATTCTTCTGTTTCAAACAGCATCCGGAACCTCATACCAACAGAAATCCGTGTATGATAAACTGCTTTAGCATATTTGGCAAGAGGTATGACAAACTCTGATGGACTAGCCCTGAAATTATGAAGCTAAAAGGTTAAACATGACTCAATTTTTTGTTAGCAGATGTAACAAAAGAAAAAGACTTTACCTTGGATTATAAAATATTGTAAAGCGGCTATTAGTTGCAGCTGCATGAGCCGCCGCAGCAAGGAGACCAATGTGCATGCTATCACTTGACAAAACTGAAGAAGGCATAACAGTTTGAGGACGATTAGCACGTCGAATCCCCAAAAGCAATTGATTATTTTCATTCCTGACAGAAGGTGACAGTATTTTAGCAAAGATAAAACTGATATCAACGAACTGAGAGGGTGAAACGAGAGTGAATTCCTTAAATTGCAAATGATTATACAACTACATCACTGTCAACTGCCAATACATGATGCTGATTCAGAGCTACCTTATCACTGAAGAGAAAATGATACAGGTTTACAGATAAAAGTCACAGACGTAAAAGATTGAAATCAATCCTAAATTCGTGAAGATTCTCAGTTTGGCTTACTCAAAGTAGCAAATGACAAGCAAGACAACATGGTCAAATACGATTCTGCACTAAAATTACATACTGCCATTTATCTGAAACTATTTAAATCATTTGAAAGTTTCAGATGGTGGAGTGAATCTTTTGAAGAATTAATAAAAGGTACTGAAAAAATCTTCTACCAGATAAAGATGACTGCATCGCCCGCAACAAGTCTCTTTGCACTTACGAACACACTCCATCCTGTTGTCAATAGATGCCTCTTTGGTTGGCCTAAACATGAGCAACCAATTAGTGTGCTGGTAATGCTTGTACCCAATTTCATAAATAATAACATGGCCAGTGACCAGAAAGTTTGATTTTAAATACTCCTTCATAACAAAATTAAGAGATGCAAAATCTGAAACATGCAAAGAAATTTCTTCGGAAAGCAAGCAGCAATTTTTTCTACTCTTTCTGTGTTGTGTATAGATATATTTTGGGATTGAAGTGAAAGGACAAGTCAGTAAAGATGATAATGATAAATATCTCAGCTCAATGTTGTGACTTTATATAGTTCATATACTACAGTAGACAAAAAAATTCTAATCTCAAGCTTGAATTTTCTTTTCTTTCAGGTACATTTGGTTCAGGGTATCAACTTTTTTCAAAAACAGTACTCCCTTTAAGTTCTGCCTGGACAGAAACTCACCACGAAAAATATGCCGGAATTTCCATTCATTTCCATGGAGATCTTTTGCAATCAACTCTTGACAGGGCGGCTGCTGAGAGTAATCCTGCAAGAGCAAGACACATTCGTCATGACATCACTGATCACTACAACAATACTACAGAATCTAATGCTGATGAGACACAGCAAAAGAAAAAGGAAAAGAGAACCACAATGCTGATGATCTGTCGAAGGGACCTACAAGAGGGGGGAAAACTTTTTCTGCTGCACGTCGGGGGACAGAGAATCCACCATGAGTACTGGTGTCACTTGCCGTCAAGGTTTTGCAGAAATAGTTGGTTGGTTGCTTACTCGGGATGCCAAGTTCTGCTGGTAGCAAGCACACATCCTTTTGCTCTTGCTACATAGAGTAAGTCCGTTAACACAAAATAATTAGTAAAACGGATTTGAAAAAGGTCGGAAGTGACATACTGCACTTAGTGGCTGCAACGTCATTTGGGCATATACTTCATCAGTCTCAACATCTGCCTGTAATATAAAAATTCTTCAGAATAATACCTCCCGTCACAGAAACGCACATAGATAACATATCTAATATACAGCTAATAAAATTAAACTTACATGCATTGTCAGGTTGTGAAGCTGACAAATTAGCTGAGGTGGCAAACCAGGATAGTTAGGGATATGAGCATCTACTTCCTTGTTTGTCGAGGCAGCAACCTGCAAAATCTAAATTAGATTGAAGGCGTCTAAAACTCTCAATCCATATTTCATAAAAGAAACTAAAGGAGCTACTCAAAGCTAAAATAGGAAGAATGTGCGTCAAGAAGAATCAGCTCATATAGAATTCAATGGCTCATGGCACAAACAATAGCAGCATACTCTATTTAGTCACTAAAACTAGAGGTGCAAGCTTTAATAGAACATCACATGAAATTAAAGGGCAAGTTACACATTTGACCAGTCGGCCAAAAATAATACTTCCGCTAGCCAAATGTACAAAAACGATACACTGATTATGTATAAAATATGCATATTATACATTAATATACAAAAAATATATACTCCATTTTTTCGGAGATTATTTTTTGGGAGCGGCTACAGTGCAATCTTCCCGAAATTAATCAAATATGAAACATCAAACACTGAAACTTCAATGAGCTACACTGTGAAACATAATATACCTACAACTAACTAACCTGTTCACTATGCCCTTGAGGAAAATACACAACTCTGCTTCCTACGGGCGGAAGCGAAACTAGTGGTCCTGCACACGCATGCCACAGCTCTGAATTCAAACATTTCTTCTCCCCTGTTGCTGTAATTTAAGCATAAAATTATGAACTTTACTAATTAATCACTACAAATAATGCTTCACTTCAAGTCCACCAAACAAGTAATATCAACAAACAAACAAACCTTCCTCTGGTTGAGGATTGCACCCAGCTGAAGATACCCTCATTGCAGCGAATCAAACTAACTCCTATCAAGAACCTACTTTTCACTAGTTAAACCAAAAAAACAAAAAAGGGCACCCCTCAAAACATATAAAAGAAAAACAAAATAATGAAAAACTTTAGTCTTTTTAGTACAACCCCCACCCCCCACCCCAAGCAAAAACCAAGCAGCAAGAAACCATATTTTTCATCCAAACCCACTTCCACAACTAAATACCACCATTAAAAACTGTTTCATACTTGTCCCCAGATCTTCAATTACTCACTGGAAAATAAAACAAACTACACAAACCCTAAATACCCTTATCTTGAAATAAGCTACAGAAGCAAGTCAGCAACTGAAGTTAGCAAAAAAACTGAAGCAGATCTTGAAGTTAACTAAGTAAAACTTGAAACCCTTAAAGAAACTGAGGGTATGAGTTAAAACTAAGTAGAGAGCACAGTAAAAGAAGCAACTTTTTGGCTACTTCAAGATCTCTTTAAGAGCTCAAGTTGGCTATTTCAGTAGATCTCTCTCTCTCTCTCAGCTGTACTTTTTTCCCTTTTTCTTTTCTTTTTCTTTTTCAGTGATTTTCTTTTTCACATATTGAAAGCTACAGAAGAAAGGAAAGAGCAAAAAAAGAAGAGGGGACCCCAAGAATTTAAGGAAGCTAATAGAAGTGAAAGATTGTGTGAAAATGCTGCTAAGTTTGGGAACTGTTCTTTTAACACCTCGTTTGGAATTGCCAATAACAAAAACAATTATAACATAAAAAGTTTAAATATTCTATTTTATTCTAAAACTCAAACATACGACGTATTACAAAGCGATACTATCCATCCCACCACAACTTTTAAGAAATATGTTTTAGTAATAATAGACAGGGTGAAAAGGTACAAATAATACTCAAGTTAAAATATTTATAGTTACAAAAATACCCCTACAGAAGTAGCTTATTTTCCTCCTTACTTGAGGACGAGTTGTTTTACTTCAAATTAAGCGGGCGTCTGGACATAAGAATTGTAAACTTTCAAAACAAAAAAAAGAAAAAAAAGTTCAAGTGAAAATGTTATTTAAAAATTAGAGTTGTGTTTGGACATGATTATTATTTTGGGTTGTTTTTTGAAGTTTTATGAGTGATCTGAGCGAAAATTTGAAAAATTATTTTTTGGAGTTTTTTAAATTTTCGAAAAATTCTAATATTCATCTTCATATGAAAATTAGAAATTTTATGGCCAAACACTGATTTAAAAAAAAAGTACAAAATTTTTGAACAAAAGTTAAATTTTTTTATGTTCAAACGGATATAAGGCTTCTTGTTTGAGTAGATACAAATTAAAAAAAAATAGTAGTAATAAATTAGTAAATTACATGTTATATAATTGTAGATGATTTTTTTTTTCTAATAACATTGCAAACGCTATATAATTCTAGATGGGTTTGGATATAAAGTTGCTCAAAGAAATTAAAATCATGTCATATATACTATTGAGTAGGTAATTTCACTACTGCGTAATTTAAAAAAAAAAGTTGGTACATAACATAAGTATTCTTAAAAATATGTGATATTAAATAAGTTATTACGTCTATAATAAGAAGGTCATATCGTTAAAGAGAATTTAAAATTTTAAATAAAAAAGTTTGGAAGTACTACTTTTTGTTAGTAAACTAAAGAAATAATGCAATAATTTTTGAGTTTTTTTTTTTGTATCCCACTAGGTGTCTGATATTTGCATTGGAGCCCGATTATATCCAGATTCACGTCGTGTAGGGCCCCATTCGGGGGAAGCGCTCCCTACCAAGAATTTTTCCATACTCAGGGCTCGAACTCGAGACATCTAGTTAAGGAAAGAGCAAGTACATCCAATGCACCACATCCATTTGCTATTAATTTTTGACTGGTGGAGCAAAAATGATTAGTTAATTTTTGAGTTATTCATAGCATAACAGTCTTCGTTTGAACAAATGGCCTAAATTGCTATTAAATTGAACAAATCTTTCAATCCAAACACGTGTTAGATAGTATATCAAAACATTAAATACTTTTGCATCAAATAATAACCTATATTTTAAATTAACTAATCATTTTTGCTCCATCTATCTAAGATATGACGTCACTGTTATTATTCGACAGCATAATTCTTTAGCATTTTAAAAATACTTTTAACTAAATAAAAATTATGATTTTCTACTATTTTTATGTACTTTTTTACAGCCTTAATTTAAGGGTAATAACAGTTGCATGCGCTTCGACAGAATAATTGATATCTTCTATCTGTATAAATATGGTAAAACTTTTATGCAATTTCTTGAATAAATACATATCTGACGTCGCTACTATTTTCTGATAGGTGTGAGTATTCAAATATCAGAAGGTGAATTATATTTCAAATCGAGCAAGCCCAAGCTTCTTAATTTGATATTTAAAGGTGAGTAGAACTTTGTAGGTACCACCAGAGGACGTGGTGCAACGGATGGGGTTGTTTTTCCCTTAATCAGAAACCTTGTTCGAGTTTTGGGTATGAAAAAATCTTTAGTAGGGAACGCTTCCCCTCGAATGGAATACGAATTCGGATATAATCAGACTCTAATATAAATACCGAATACCGAGTGAAAAATCAAAAAAAAAAAAAAAAAAATTTGTAGGGTAACTTCAATGGGAAAAGGTTGGAAGAGATAAGGAGTAGAAGATGCGTGAATCACTGTGCTGCCTTTTATTGACAATCATTGTAGGTTCATTACCTAATCACAAATGGAAATGGCAATATATAAGAATATAATATATTAACATAAGAATATATATTATTAACGGACAAAATCTAAAGTTGGTCGATGGACTGAAATTGATTCATTCGGTAGCCGAAATATATATAAAGTGTGTATATTAATTGCATATAATATACATATATACAAAAAAAAAGTTACTATATTTTATCGTCTATTATTTTTTAAAGCTATTAAAAATATATATTTCTCTTAATTAATCATGATTTAACGATAAGATTTTATGTGGAAACGTGTGGTCATGTATTTGCGCGTGTTTATTGATAAAATATAATCACTTTTAATTACTTTTAATTTAAATAAGATTTAACGGAAAATATAATCACTTTTAATTAAATAAAATATTTTCGCGTGTTTATTGATAAAATAAATAATAGCAATAGAAATATCATAGAATATATACCAACATCTAATACAAGAATATGAATGTAAATATAGATGACATGAAAGTGAATGCTAGCAAAATACTCACGTTTTAGATAACTTAAGTTAAGAAAAGGAATTAAAACCATTCTCACAAAATTATAAGGGGTTGGGGAATAATTCACCAAAATGCATTCAATCAATGCATAAGTCAATTAGGCTTTGTTGTACTTTGTTTATCTTAAAGACACTATGCAAGTATCACTAGAGACCGATATAAAATTTAAGCTCTATGAGTTTAAATTTGGAAGTATATTTTTAAAAGTTATAGTTATGTTTATATTTTTTTATTTCTTATAATTTTAGTAAGTTTTTACATTTAAAATTATACACGGCATGAAAAGTATTAAAATTGGAGTTGGGGGCTATTTTCATTTTAATTGCTTCAATGTGCTTGAGCTCAATTAACTTATTGTGCCTTCTTGTTTTTGTCTCTCTCTTTCTTAATTAAAATATGTCTATTAAAAAGGAGGGATGCGATCATACCAGCACTAACACACCAGATTCCATCAGAAATTCGAAGTTAAGGGTTTTTGAGCGAGAGTTGTACTAAGATAGGTGATCCCCTGGGAAGTCCTCGTGTTGCATCCCTCTTTTTCGTCACGGGTTCAAGTTGTGGAAACAACTGTATTGGTAAAAAACAGCTTCACACGTGTAATAAACCTCGATGACTCAGTAGTCTACGTGGAGCAATGAAGACACGACAGCTGGACGGGACTCTATGAAGAGGTATGAGGCAAAGAGGCACGGCAAATTACTCACATGGGTTAATTAGCTACGGAAGTCTCAACCTGATTGAGAAGACGAAGAGACACGGTCAAAAGTGTATTTGGGCATAATAAATGGCAGATTCAGAGATCTTCAAATTAGAGATCCATACGTTACACAACATTCACGCAACTGTTACGGTTGATTCATTGTAACGTTACATTAGAGTCATAATTAGTCATTAATGTTAAATCACCGAAAATGGTAGACGTTATATTAGAAAATTCTTATATAAAGGAGAAAAATATAACCTGTAAGGGAGAGAAAAACATTCGAACTACTATTGCAATATATTTACTTTTTGTGCATCTTACTGCTTTCCATTTACGAGTTTACCTACAATTATAATCTTATTCTTTGGTTATCAGAAACTCGTGTTCTTCTTAAAATATCTTTGGGAAAAGAATCCAATTCTTTGGTTAAACAAATTGGTTCCGTTACCGAAAATCTGATCATCTTTGTTTTCTTTTCAAACGATATCCTCTAAACTATGTCGAAATCCAACGACAACAACCAGCAAAGGAATGGAACCCCAATTCCATCGCCTTCAGGAACCCCACGTGGTTCAAGGGAATAATCCCCAGAAAGATCCAACAACAACAATGATAATAATGATCAAACGGTGGAACAAGATCGGGTAAAGCAAATGATTACAGAGTATGTGAGCCAAGCTTTGCAAGAATCTGCGAGGGGATTATCGGCAGCGTTACCTGCACCACTAACACCACCCCCTCCCCCAATAATACCATCACCATGGAAAATTCTCAATCTGGGTTGGCAAACTCAGGAAGGGGAGATACTCCTAATGAATCCCTCGAAGCGAGACCAGGTATGTCTAATAACTCTGAATTACAATCTTTATTACTAACTTTGCAGAAACAGGTGAAGGAACAAACGATCGATCGAACAAATTCCTGGAGTACCACATGTTATCAAAGGCATTGACGTTGATAGATATTCTCAACAACCTTGAAAACCAAGCGTAGCACCCATACCCATTCCAAAGAAGTTTAAAATTCCTGACGTACCTAAGTACGATGGGACAACCGACCCACACGACCATGTGACTGCTTTTACCACTGGAGTGAAGGGCAACGACTTAACAAAACAAGAAATTGAGTCGGTCCTAGTTAAAAAATTTGGAGAAACACTTACCAAAGGGGCGCTAACCTAGTATTCTCTCCTCCCTAAAAACTCTATTGATTATTTGCTGAGCTTGCAGATTCTTTCATAAAGGCACACTTCGGTGCGCAAAAAGTCGAGAAAAGGATGGAGGACATCTTTAAAATAAAACAAGAAGACACGGAACTACTTCGTGAATTTGTAAACAGGTTTCAACGAGAAAGAATGCAACTACCAAGGGTACCTGATAATTGGGCAGCCATGGCATTCGCAAGTAATCTAAATGACAAAAGCTCAGAAGCTACGAGAAGACTCAAGGAAAGCTTGAGAGAATTTCCAGCTACAACGTGGACGATGTTTATAACAGGTATAGTACTAAACTTCAAATAGAAGAAGATACCATTGCTCGTCCGAAAGAGGAAGATTATACCAGATCCAGATGTTCATATCAAACAGGAGATCAGGTAAAAACAGGTACGATCCTTACTAGGGACCACCGGGACGTGAAACTCGTCCCAGGTTCGAAAACACCAGGTCAGATTTTGGACCACCAAGCAGAGATGCGGGCTTGTCCTCATCTAGATCCAGAAGGGATCAAGATCAATGACCTAGAGGTAATGCGCGAATTGGGGATCACACATTTAATGTAAGTACCTCCGAACTAATTTCAGTGTTAAGAAATTTGGGTGATAAGGTTCGATGGCCCAAAGAGATGAGGTCGAACTCGAATAAGAGGAACCCAAATCTCTAGTGTGAATTCCATAATGATCATGGGCACAGAACTGCAGATTGCAGATTTTTGCAAGGTGAGGTAGAACAATTATTGAAACAGGGCTATTTGGCAGAATTGTTTAGTCAAAAAGGTAAATAGGCATACATGAAGAACATGCAGGAGCCCCCAAAACCTCCATCTCCAAAACGAACCGTCAACGTGATACACGGAGGAGAAGAAGTAAACAGAGTGGTCTGCAAAACGACCACGAAGTTCACAATTACACACGGAAAGCGGGTTTGTGAAAATCTGGAAGCAGATGATATAACCTTTGATGATGCAGATATCGGCGGATTAATGCTTCCTCACAATGATGCTCTGGTAATATCTTTACTTATTCATGACACTAACGTAAAAAGAGTGTTGATTGATCCAGGTAGTTCAGTCAATATCATTTTGCTAAGAGTCGTGGAAGAAATGCTATTGGGGAATCAAGTAATCCCAAGGGCACGAGCCATATCAGGGTTTGATAACTCTACGGTTATAACAAAAGGAGAAATTGAAATTAGCACTTATGCTGAGGGAGTGATCAAAAGTACCAGGTTCCAAGTCATCGATACTGACATGGCTTATAACGTAATCGTGGGAAGGCCATGGATCCACGACATGAAAGCAATACCCTCCACCTTGCATCAGGTAATTAAATTCCCCTCTGAATGGGGGGTTCAGCAAATTAGAGGCGATCAGCAAACCGCGAGAAGTATAAATTTCGTGGTACACTACAACAAAAAAGTAGAGGTGAAAGGATCAAAGGATAAGGAAATCTCCCAAGCAGGTGACACCGCCCAAACATGCATGGAAGAAATTACAACCCAAATAGGTACGGAAGGTATTACTGTTGAAACAGGTACGAAAGAAAATACTTACGAGAAAGTGAATCAAGTCACCACGGAAGAGGCATTGGACCACACGTATGTAGATTCGAGACCGGATGTCATTCATGAACTGGAGGAAAACGAGCACATCAAAACAACTATGGCGAAGCTCGAAGCTGTTCCATTGTCTGAACAAAATCCTGAACAGAAAGTGTACGTAGGCACGAGGTTGAGTTCCGGTCGAAGAGGTAAGTTAATTGATTATTTAAAGGCTAACACAAATTGCTTTGCGTGGTCCCACTCAGATATGACAGGTATCCCGCTAGAGGTGATGACTCATAAACTAAATGAAGATCCATCCTTCGTACCTGTTAAGAAGAAGAAAAGAAAGCAAGGACCATTCAATAACCAAGTGATTGACGAAGAGGTATAGAAACTCTTAAAGATTGGTTCAATACGAGAGGTAACGTACCCTAACTGGCTAGCTAACACTGTGGTAGTACCTAAAAAGAATGGAAAATTGAGAGTATGCGTAGATTATACTGACTTAAATAAAGCATTCCCCAAAGATTCATTCTCATTACCACATATAGATCAAATGATTGACGCCACCACAGGTCATGAATTGTTAAGCTTTCTAGATACGTATTCTGGTTATAATCAGATTAAAATGGATCCCTCAGATGAGGAAAAAACCTCCTTTATTACAAACAGGGGGACTTATTGTTATAAAGTAATGCCTTTTGGCTTAAAAAACGTTGGAGCCGCATATCAAAGGCTAGTGACCAAGATGTTCCAGGAACATCTGGGAAAAATAATGGAAGTTTACACTGATGACATGCTAGTGAAATCAGCACGGGCGGAAAACCATTTCCAGCACCTCTCTATTACCTTTGACATTTTACGCAGGTATAATATGAAGCTGAATCCAGAAAAATGCACTTTTGGTGTAGAATCAGGAAAATTCTGGGGTTTCCTTGTATCAAACAAGGGAATAGAGGTAAATCCTGATAAAATTAAAGTTATAGAAGAAATACCTGATGTACTTATAAATAAAAAAGAAGTTCAAAGACTAACGGGTAGAATTGCAGCCTTAGGAAGATTTATTTCCAAATCTTCCGAGAAAAGTTTCAAATTCTTTGCAGTTCTCAAAAAGCAAAATTGGTTCGAATGGACTGAAGAATGTCAACATGCTCTCAAAGACCTAAAGGATTATCTATCAAAACCTCTGTTTCTGTCAAAGCCGAAGGAGGGGGAGCGACTATACGTCTACCTTGCTGTTTCAGAAATTGTTGTAAGTGCAGTATTGGTAAGGGAGAATAAAGGTAAACAATCTCATATTTATTATGTAAGCAAGCAATTACTAGATGTTGAAACTAGGTATCCACATCTAGAAAAGTTAGCCTTAGCTCTAATCATGGCATCTAGAAAATTAAGGCCATACTTTCAATGTCATCCAATCACAGTTGTGACCTCGTATCCATTAAGAAACATACTGCATAAACAAGAACTATCAGGAAGATTAGCCAAGTGGTCCATAGAATTAAGTGAGCATGAAATAATGTATCGGCCTAGGACTACAATCAAGTCTCAAATCTTAGCTGATTTTGTCGCTGATTTTAGTAATAGCATTATCCCTTAAGTGGAAAAAAGTTACAACTCTTCAAGGGTGTTAATCCGGGTCTATGGACCCTATTTACCGACGGTTCTTCCAATATAAAATATGTCGGCTTAGGCATAGTCTTAATATCACCGACGGGTGAAAAGACACGACAGGCTATCAAATATTATCCTATAACTAACAACGAAGCAGAGTACGAAGTTGTTATTGTAAGATTAGAACTTGCGCGAGAGCTTTCAATCGAGCAAATCGTGATCAAAAGTGATTCCAAACTGGTAGTAAATCAGATGCAGGGGACTTACATCGCTCGAGAGACTCGGATGCTACAATATCTGGAAAAGGCATGAGATCTCATGAGACAATTCAAAACATGGAAGGTAGTACAAATACCTAGAGAGGAAAATGCAGAAGCAGATGCATTAGCTAACCTCGCAGCAGTCACGAAAGTAACAAACAAGGACAATGCAATTGTCGTTCATCTATTCCATTCAACGATCGACCAGGATAGAAATGAGGTAACTTTCAACAATTTAACCTGGGATTGGAGAAACGAAATCCTAAATTTCTTACAGAATGGCACCGTACCTGAAGACAAGAAAATAGCTCAAGCACTTCGTCGCAAAGCTGCACGGTACTGCCTCATTCGCAACTCGTTATATCGCAAAATATTCAGAGGGCCCCTAGCAAAATGCCTCGGACCTAACCAAACGGAGTTTGTGATGAAAGAAGTCCACGAAGGACACTGTGGAAATCACTCAGGGGCGAGATCCTTAGTGAAAATCTTAATCAGAGCTAGATGTTATTGGCCTAATATGGAAGAAGAGGCCGAGGACTTCGTATCCAAATGCGACAGGTGCCAAAGGTTTTCCAATAACATGCATCGACCAGCGGAATTATTGCATCCAATAATATCCCCATGTCCCTTCATGAAATGGGGGATGGACATAGTAGGACCTCTTCTCATAGCTAAAGGACAAGTACGGTTTTTGCACGTGTTAACCGACTATTTTACAAAATGGGTAGAGGCAAAAGCATTCAAACAAGTGCGAGAAAAGGAAGTTAAAAGTTTCTTATGGCGAAACATAATATGTCGCTTTGGGATACCAAAGGAGATCGTGTGTGATAACAACCCACAATTCATAGGCTCGCAAATCACATAATTCTTCGAAAGTTGTCAAATTAAACAGATCACTTCAACGTCATACCATCCCGTGGCTAACATTCAGGTTGAGTCAACGAATAAAGTCATCATCAACAATCTAAATAAGCGGCTAGATAGAGTCAAAGGAAACTGGCCTGATGAGTTACCAGCGGTACTATGGGCATACAAAACAACTTCAAAAACAGCCACGGGAGAAACTCCGTCCGCGCTTGTCTATGGCTCATAAGCCTTAATACCTGTAGAGATTGGCGAACCAAGCTTAAGGCTTACAACAACCACATAGGAAGCAAACGACGACGAATTGAGGACCAATCTGGACCTGCTTACCACGGAGAGGAGCAACACTGATACAGATGGAAGATCAAAAACAAATCATAGAGCGTTATTACAACCGTAAAGCTCATCTCAAGTACTTCAAGATTGGGGATTTCGTCCTCAAAAAAGTCTTTCAATCAACGAAAGAAGCAGGCGCATGAAAGCTAAATCCAAACTGGGAAGGACCCTACAAAATCCGAGGCATAGCTGGGAAGGGCGCCTACGAGTTGGAAGCTATGGACGACAGAATCCTACCAACAAGTTGGAATTCCATTCAATTGAAGAAGTACTACTTTTAAGGAAAAGAAGTACCCCCGGTCAGGTATCACACGTTCGATTTTATTTTGAATATTTAAAATTTTACTAACCTTTTTAGATGATAGGCATAAAGCTAACCCATCACCAGATGATGATATTAGACCTACAAAGACGCGAGGAAATAACTAAATTTTTGGTCTAGGGTTACACTTTCTGATGGACGTTTTAAAGGGTTAAGCAATCATCATATAAAAACTATATACCTTCGAGTCCCGTATGTCTTTCCTTTTCAGGAAAAGGACCACAAGGAAGGAATAGTCAAGTGCTCGAGATTTCATTCTTCAAATCTCAAACACTTGACAGACTATACAGTATGGAAGGCAAAGACGAAGCAAAAAAGACTATCAAAAAGTCAAAGCTCGAGCCTGAAGATCCATCTATCCAGCAAGTCAAGTGATACGAGAAAAATCGAAAGAGCTAAAGACTCAAACACAAAGCCTAATCAAAAAAACCTTCGAACATGTTCAGGTTAAAAGGCAAAATATTAGCTACGAGGAAGAAATACGCATCTTTGTACTTATTCAAAGCAATTATGGATAAAAGATCATCATCATTGTACTCATTCAAAACTGTTGTAACTAAAAACAGTTACGAAATCTTTCTACTCATATAGAAACTGTTATCAAATAAAACAGTTACGGATGAAAGATCAAAATCCTTGTACTTGTTCAAAAAACAGTTATCAAATAAAACAGTTACGGATGAAAGATCAAAATCCTTGTACTTGTTCAAAAAACAGTTATCAAATAAAACAGTTACGGATGCAAGAGCATTTCTCTCATGCTTATTGAAAACTGTTGTCAACAAAAATAGTTACAGGTGAAAACCCCAACTTGGATAAAAAACTGTTACGAACGAAAAACAGTTGCTCTCTTGTATTAACTCGAAAAAGCTGTTACATACGGAAAACAGTTACGAAATACAAATGTATATCAAATCTATTAAAAGAAAACAGTTGCAACATGAGTTTTAGTCGATAATTAAACACATATAAAATGTTGTGAAAGTCCAAACAAAAAGAAAAAGAAAAAAAAAATTTCCTCGGAAACATTCTTAAACATGTGGAAAATTCCTATCACTCTATTGAATTATTACACCTTTATGAAGTTGAGACGTCTTCTTCATTAAGTGTCGATCAGAAAGGGACCTCTTTCACAAATTATGCCTACTACAAAAAGGCACACATTTTATATGACACCATGCCTATTATGAAAAGGTGCGAGTAATCTAAAGCATTCTACATGCAAAAACTCAGAGGTAAAACTAAAACCTCACAAAATAAAGCATGCAAAATACTTAAAGAGTAGAACATAAACTTAACGGAAAACAAAAGTCATACTTGCATTAATATATTAAAACGGTTAAGTAAAAACTAAATATTAACTTATACTTAGCCGTATAGATTTTTTATAACCTAAGTTGTCATTTGGAGACTTTAGAGAGATCCAAATTTACCCCCGATGGGACTGGGGGTAACCACCAATTGAGACAAAGATTAAAAAAAAGGGGGGTGAATCAACATCATAATCTTCTTTAGCAGAAGGAGTAAGAGAAACTTGGGACGAAGAGGCTCGGACAACAGGAGTCTCACCTTCAGGCGGGGAAAGATTCAAACATTGTTGAGCCTTTTCCATGGCTTCCTTGATTTTAACAATTTCAGCATTAAGGTCGAAATCTTCCCGACTCATTTCCGTCAATGTATCAAGGCGAGAATTCATGTACGCCCAACTAACATCGACAGTTGCCGCTTCTTTGAGACTTTCATAATCTCTCTCCCATATCTAAAGCTCAGCTCTTAACCCATCCATGTCAACTTCAGCAGCTTCATGGGCAGCCCTCAAAGGTACAATTGACTCCTCCCGAGATTGGGTTTTGTCTAAAGCAACACGAAGATCCTCCTGAGTCCGGGTAAGTGACTGCACAAACTCGCCTGAGTATTCCTCCTTCTGCTCTAGCAAGGCTTTCAAGTTCCTAACTTCTTCCGAGGCACGGGATAATTGCTCAACAAACGAAGACTCAAGAATGCTCTTGTCTTTGTCCGCTTGGTTAGAAGAAGCCTTCTCCACTGCCAACTTCGCATCCACAACTCTCATCTGCCGCTCCAAGGTACTCTTTTCTTCTTCTAAGGCTTCCATGTCGAGCCTCAGGCTTTCATATTGCTCCTTCCAATTCCCCGCTTCAACATGCCACTCCTTTAGCTCTTGCTCCGTGTTATAAATCCTCTTCATGAGTTCCGTGCCTATGAGATTGATCTACAAAAACAAAATCAGTTAGATACGGTAATTACATGTATAAGGATAAGATACAAAAGGATGAACGTTACCTTCAAGGAGGAATGCACAGCCTCATTAGCCCAGGTAAGAGAACTGTGACTATCTAGCTTGGTCCTCTATGTTGGGCCAATCAAAGGCTTCAACCACACTTCGGGTTGGCCGGATTTCTTAAAAAGACTCCCATCAGCCGGAACCTCAATTAGCACTTGCCTCATCTCCCTGCTGGAAGACCCTACTTCTCTAACAGGAGGCACGGAAGCAGGCTGAGATGAAGGAGCCACGGGCAATGAAATTTGTGAAGCTGAAGAAGTCTTAGGCACGGAAACTTGAGGAGCTGAGAAAGCCACGGGCAGGGCAGCAGCGGGAGCAGAAATGGCCAAAGGAGCAGAGGAAATAGCCGGAACGGATGAAGAGATTTCTCTAAAGGGGGGAGCAAAAATAGCCAGTGGCGCCTCATTAACAGCAGGACCAAAACCTTCGAGGAATAGATGATCCATAGAATCATGTGCAAGAGAAGAATCCCCGGGGTAGAAGGTCTGACATCATGTACGGAAGACACTGCCACGGGTGTAGACTCATCGTCTGAGACCACTCTTCTTCTACGTGACCTGTGCACCAAAATGCCCTCTTCTTCTTCTTCTAAGGTCCTAAATCCACCAGCTTTCCTCTTGGAAGAAGAGGAACCAGTAATAATCTCTTGGGTCTGAGCCAAAGGCATCTTCTGAATGGATGCAGCAGATCCCCCGAGCAGAAAACCCTGTCAAAAGGAAAAAAGTTAAATAAATGAAGAAAAAGAAGCTCGAGTAAGGAAAAAAAGCTAAAACAAAAGTTTCACTTACGGTAAGTCTTCACTTTCCAACCGTACTTCCAAGATCTTTTCTCCAATGGAGCAACCAACAATAGCTTTTCTACCCAATCACGGATACCGAATACATTCTCAACAGTACCCATGATTGTTGAAAGAGGAAGAAAATAGCTACGGTGTTAATAAAACACTTAAAGCAAAGAGAAGAAAAATAACAAATGTGAGCTAAAATGTACTCACGTGCGCGATTCCACTTCTCTGGGAAGGGAAGATTTTTCTCGCCCACTAAACCAGCAGTGGGAACAACAACGTACCGAAGGTACCAACCTCTATCCTTATCATCATCAGGAGTTACCAACACTCTTTTGCTCCTAGCAGCCAGAGTGAAAACCCCTTGGCGAAATAAGGTAGGAGAATAAAGATGAATGAGGTGAGTGAAAGTAAAAGGAACCAAAGCTAAAGAAGCTAAACATCTAAGACACGCGACAACCAGCCACACAAGAGGACCAACTTGTCCTAAGCAAATGTTGAAGAAACGACAAAATTCGATGATGATTGGATCAATAGAGGTCTAAACCCTAGAGTACAAGGGTAAGTGTAAACAAAAGAATACCTCGTCTTGTAATACGTTATTCTTTGATTGCTATTCGGAATAACAATGGGAAAATCAGACTCCCAAGAACATTCCCTGCGAACAAGGGGAATCAAACCTTCGGTAATAAGAGTGGGATACCTATCAACACTATCAAGGGATAACGACTGATCTATAAGAACCTGACTATCCCTAGTGAAGGTAAACTCAGCATGAATGATTTCATCAACTCGTGGTTCGCGTAGGGGTTCGTGATGTTCTCTACCCCTGGACAAAGACTGGAAACCCTAGCTCTTGGAGAGACTAAAGACCTAACAGAAGGAGGGGAAACAATCTGGTAAGAAGAAGAGCCTCTCGAAGGAGTAGAGCCTAAACTCCTCAGTCTACCACCCCTCCGACTCCGAATCGGAGCGGAAGAGGGTGTCAACTCATCAACGTTTATGAATCTCTTAGATTGGTTTGAAGAAGACATATCTACGAAGGCAAAGAAAAAATTTCTTTACAAATAAAGTTTGAACGTTAGAAGTTTTTCGTGAAAGAAAAGGAAAAGGGGGTATTTATACTCGAAGACAACCGTCAAAAAATGGAAAAAAAAAGCAATGATGTGAAAACGATAATTGAAGATGTCACTTCGTGACTGATGCAGCCACAAGAAAGCACTAAAAACGTTGAACAATTGCAGAACCAACCCAAGAGTGCCACATGGCATAAGCATTAAATGGAAGTGACAAGCGACACTTACTTGTAGGAAAAGATGCAATGATTCGAGTGAAGCGGCGACAAAATATTCCCGCCATAAATGAGTATCCACTTACCAAATATTAATTGATAAATATATGATAAGTGGGGGGACTATCTGTATTGGTAAAAAAGAGCTTCACATGTGTAATAAATCTTGATGACTCAGTAGTCTACGTGGAGCAATGAAGATACGACAGCTGGACGGGACTCTATGAAGAGGTCTGAGCCAAAGAGGCACGACAAATTACTCCCATGGGTTAATTAGCTACGGAAGTCTCAACCTGATTGAGAAGACGAAGAGACACGGTCAAAAGTGTATTTGGGCAAAATAAATGGCAGATTCAGAGATCTTCAAATTAGAGATCTATACGTTACACAACATTCACGCAACAACTATAGTTGATTCATTGTAACGTTACATTAGAGCCATAATTAGTCATTAATGCTCAATCACCGAAAAGGTTAGACGCTATATTAGAAAATTCCTTATATAAAGGAGAAAAATATAACCTATAAGGGAGAGAAAAATATTCGAACTACTATTGCAATATACTTACTTTTTGTGCATCTTACTGCTTTCCATTTACGAGTTTACCCACAATTATAATCTTATTATTTGGTTATCAGAAACCCGTATTCTTCTTAAAATAGCTTTGGGCGAAGAATCCAATTCTTTGATTAAACAACAATCTCTTGCATAAATGCAGGGTAAGACTGTGTACTATAAACCCTTGTGGCCCGCCCTTCCCCGAACCCCGTGCATAGCGAGAGCTTAATGCACAGGACTTCCCTTTTTATTAAAAAGGAGCTCTAAGATACAAAAATATACAAATAATTAGTAATTATACAAATATATACAAATAAATAGAAGGAGAAAACCCTTGATCTCCTAGTTAACTGCCAAACGAAATAAATCTTCAAAGGGTAAAAAATAAATGGCTTTGTCATTTTTAACTAGCAAATATCAGGAAAGAGATATAATACCAAAACTTAAAGTACAGTAGTACACAGTCGCGATCAAGCAGGTGCGGATGCACCATATAGTTACTGGATTCAATTAAGTTAGTACTTTCGACGTAGAACATAAATTTATATATAAAATTATTAAAATTATAATAAACAATAAATATAAATTTATAACTTTAAAATTTATTGTGTTCAATATTAAAAACTTTAAATGTTGAATCCGTAAAATCAAAATTTTAGATCCACCTATGTAATTAAGTGTCCCATAATTTCCTAAGGAAATTGTTATTATTCAAGAAAGAGGAAAAGGGAAAACATTATCAGAAAAACTTTTTTACCGAATGAAACAACGAAACAAGTTCCAAAGGAGTTATCAATATTTCTCGCGCAGTGAACAATTTTCAATGCTTTTGAAGCGTATATGTCAGCTGTTGGTGTATTTTAATATTAAAATTATAATATTAAAGTGCATTATTTTTTGTGAGATAGTGATTATAAATTAGTAAGAAAGTAGTAATTATTTTGGTGCAACTCGTGAAACTACTAATGTCATGATCTACCACTAATTACCCACTAAAAATTAAATTTTATAACTACCAACCATGTTCTATAATTTTATTATGCCACTACTTTATTATTTATTTTATGGAAGAGATTTTAGACCTATAAATAGTGGTGTTTCTTCCTTGTGTTGTAGATGGGAAAATATTATAGTGTGCATGAAAAAAATGAAATTGGTGAAGTGAAAAAGAGAGTTCAGAGAAAGAGAAAAATCTAAGTCTCCGACTTATTATCTACAAAAGAGAATATTATTTTTGTTAAAGGAAGGTGTTCATTTTGGGGGAGCTTTGGATTCAACAACTTGTCCAGAGTTTATTCGAGTCATACGACGTTGTCGGGTTGTTGTATCCTGGAAAGGACAAGTCAATAGTATTATTGCTGGACCGGTGAAGATACTACCACATTGGGCTTGAATCTCCTTAAAGAGAGCGAGATATCTGCGCCTCAGCCTGAAGAATATTTATTTATTTTTCTTCATCTTATTTTTCAACTATGTATTTAAGCACTACGGCGTGCAGCCCGATCCTATCTCGTTGCGGCGTACAACCCGATCCATAATATATATAAGTATCCCTACGGCTTGTTGGGCGCGCGCACCCCGATCCATATACATAAATATATAGCATGAAGGCTTGTTGCGGCGTACAACCCGATCCATATACATAAATATATAGCCCGAAGGCTTGTTGCGACGTGCAACCCTATCCATATGCATAAATATAATCAATATATCGTTGCGGCGTGCAGACCGATCCCATAAAGTATAATAGATATAATATGTTGCGGCGTGCAGCCCGATCCCAAAATGTCACTCTCACTTAGGCCCTCGGCCTCACTCAGTCATCAACCTCTCCGGTGTCACTCACGGGCTCACAATGTCATGAAACCAGCCCAACAACAATGATATGATGCATCAATAAACAACAACTGAGACTGAGATATGATATGAATGCATGAATGTGACTGAGTACGAAATATTGATGGAACCAGTGAGATGACAGTAAGAAATGACCATTATGGGTCCAAAAAGTATTAACATAATGCCTAAACATGATATCTAGCTTGACTGACAGCTTAACTACTTTATCACACAATGAAAACACGGATATCAACAAGGTAGGACCACTAAACAGTGCCATATAAGCTACAGAGCCCCAATTCACATGGTGGACGCCCACACGCCTGTCACATAGCATGTGCATCACCTCAATACCAATCACATAACACGCATTGCGGGGTTTCGTACGCTCATCACTAAGTTTAGAAAAATTACTTACCCCGAACAAGCCAATACCAATGTCGAGCAAGCCAAACGATGCTCCAAAGATGCCATCACGCGCGTAGCGACCTCTGAACGACTCAAAACTATCTAAAAGCAACTCAAATACATCAAATAATGCCAAAGGAAATAATTCTAAATTATAAAGATCGAATCTTTAATCAAAGCTCAAAACCGGCCAAAAATCACACCCGAGCTCACGCCTCGAAACCCGACAAAATTCATAAAATTCGGCAACCCATTCGATTACAAGTCTAACCATACTAGTTTCACTCAAATTCGATTCCAAATCGGTGTTTAAAACTCAAAAATTCATGTTATGAGACTTTAGGCCAAAACCCCAATTTCCTCTTTAAATTCACAATTCAATTATCAAAAATGAAGATAGGTTCATGGAATAAGATCAAAACCAAGTGTAGAACACTTATCCCAATTCTTCTGATGAAAATTGCTCCAAAATCGTCTCAATCCGCACTTGAAAATATAAAAATGAAGCCAAAATCGCGAAGCCTTGTATTTAACATTCTGCCCAGCACTTTCGTATTTGCGAACAATTCGTCGCATCTGCGACCACCGCTTCTGCGGTAAATGTTTCTCTTCTGCAAAAATATCCATGCTCAGCAACCCCCGCACCTCCAAATATCAAATTCCGCTTCTGTGAAGAATATCGAACCTGCGCTTCCAAATCGCGCATACACAGGTGCGCTTCAAAAATCCACTTCTGCGGTCTTCCTCACCCAGCCTCTTCTTGCTTCTGCGAACAACTGTCCGTATCTACGGACTCGCATCTGCGTCCATTCTTCCGCAGATGCGGAAACACCAGAAGTAGCATCCTTCAACAATGGAACATGAAACGAAATGATCCAAACCTCATCCGGAACTCACACGAGCCACTCGGGACCCTGTCCAAATATACCAACAAGTCGCATAACATAACACGGACCTACTTGAGGCCTCAAAATACACATAACAACATCGAAACGACGAATCACACCTTAAATCGAACTTAATGAACCTTGAACTTTCAATTTCCATAACTAGTGCCGAAACATATCAAATCATTCCGAAATGAATCCAAATTTTGTACACAAGTCCCAAATGACATGACGAAGCTATTCCAATTCCTGTAACCACAATCCGAATCAGATATCCTCAAAGTCAACTTCCGGTCAAACTTATGAACTTTTCAAACCTTCAAATTTCTAATGTTTTACCAATTTGTGCCGAACCTTTTAGAAGCATCCAAATGCAAATCCTGGCATACGCCCGGTTCAACGTTATCATCCGGACCTAATGAAATCATCAAAAACTCCGTTCCGGGGTCAAATTCGCAAAAAGCCAAACTTAGTCAACTATTTACTTAAAACTTCAACAATGAGATTCATTCTTCCAAACCAATTCCGAATAGCCTGAAAACCAAAACCGACGATTCACATAAGTCATAACACATCATACGGAGCACTCAGGCTCACAAACTACCGAGCGAAGTGCAAATGCTCAAAAGGCCGGTCGAGTCGTTACAACTAAGTGGAGGTTCAATGCAGAGCACACCTTCGTTATGCATAATAGTCTCCCTTCAACTGATAAATTCTCTTAGTTTAATATTAAAATGAGTGGGGGAATGTTGATGCCAATGCATTTTAATATTAAAATTATAATATTAAAGTGCACTATTTCTTGTGAGATAGTGGTTATAAATTGGCAAGAAAGTGATCATTATTTTGGTGTAACTCTTGAAACCACTAATGCAATGATCTACCACTAATTACCCAATAAGATTAAATTTTGTAACCACCAACCATGTTCTACAATTTTATTATCCCACCACTTTGTTATTTATTTTATGGAAGAGATTTTACACCTATAAATAGTGATGTTTCTTCCTTGATTTTTAGATGGGAAAATATTGTAGTGTGCATGAAAAAATGAAACTAGTGTTGTGAAAAAGAGAGTTAAGAGAAAGAAAAAAATCTAAGTCTCCAACTTATTATCTACAAAAGAGAATATTATTTTTGTTGAAGGAAGGTGTTCATTTTGGTGGAGCTTTAGATTCAACAACTTATCCAGAGTTTGTTCGAGTCATACGATGTTGTCGGGCTGTTGTATCCTGGAAGGGACAAGTCAAGAGTATTATTGCTGGACCGGTGAAGATACTACCGCATTGGGCTTGAATCTCTTTAAAGAGAACGAGTTATTCGCGCCTCATCCTGAAGAATATTTATTTTTCTTCATCTTATTTTTCAATTGTAATTTCTTGCAATTTCACCAACAATATATAATATGTCTTGCAACAGCAAGTGCTACCAGTTGTAGGATTTCAAAGTACAACATCTTTCAAATATTCACTCATTAAAATGTTTCCTCGCAACTTCACTTCGCCAATACTAGTCTTTCCATCAGGTGACACTCTTTCCATTGTCTCGTGGTCTCTAACATCAACATCTTCAATACAAAGATGTCGCACCCCTTGTATTGCTTTAAGCGCAAGTTGTTCCTCAAGAGGCAAAAGATCCCACTCAGGCTTCCACAAGCAAGATGTAGCTACACCACGAGTTTCTGTTATTCCATATGCATGAGTTACTCCGAACCCCAGTTCCTTCGTTTTGCGGAAGCGATGGTGATCCACGTGTTAATATTTCCACCTTATGTGAAAGTGGTTTTCTGAGAAATAATATAATTAAATAACTAAAAGTATGATATTTGTGAGAGGCAAGCTTTTAGATTAAATGGTTAACAATAAAGTACTTTAAAACCTGTCACTTGGTGGAGAATTTGCTATCATGCTCAAGACGGTTGGTACTGCGCCCATATGTGTGACCTTGTAGAGAGACATACCTAAGGCAAACATTTGTGCCACCAATTGCAGCCATTCCCCAAGTCAAGCACCATCCGTCGGAGTGAAACATGGGAACTGTCCCAATGTATGTAGGCATCGAACTCATTCCATAAACAAGAAACATACTAATAGTATTGAGATACGCGCCTCTGTGTGATTGTACACAACTCCTTTGGATTGTGACGTTGTTCTGGAAGTATAATTGATACTGATTGGATCAAATTCAGTTTTTAGCCACTTTATTATAAAATTGCTACTCCCACTTGCCAAAAGATTTTCGTATTCATGAATGTTATTAGACGAAAAATTTGGCGCAAATGTTGATCAACGAATCAGCTATCGTTGATGAATCAAGACGTGTATTTAACGTACAAATAACTGCTCCAGCCATTGGTACTGCAAAATGCAATTCCTGCATCGCTGGTACATAATTTGCTAAAAATTATGGAAACTTTTCTGTTGAGATTTGAATTCGGAATATTTCTTATCAATTTTTATTCCACTTTATTAGGAGTAACAATTAAGACACACGTATTTACTTTAATTTTCTGTGGAAAACAAAGCTCAAAAACAAAAGGTACATCTTTCTAAGAAATAGAAAATACAAGATATTAGAAATAAATGGCTGGAGTAGTCTCTTTTTTTTTTCAAGGTGGAATTCATCTCAACAAAGAAATAAATTTTAAGAGGAAATAAATGAGACATAGAGGTTCGTTAACGGAACAGGGGCATATAATTTTGGGCTAGTTTTACCAATGGCAACGGTCATTTTTTAACCTATTTTTAATAATTCAGGGGTATTTGAGATTTTTTTATTTTTTTTGTCTATTATCAATAGGTCAAGGGCATTTCCCCATTTTTCACCAATTATTAGCCATTAGGATTAGGGGTACGACGTATGAAATAGCGTCTGCAAACTGATTTAGCTTTGACCCTTCGGGTTGCTCAGTTGGTTTGGAGATGGAGGGTGGTTCTTCATACGGATGACCTGTGATCGATTCCGCCCTCAATGTCTTCTGGGTAGAGTCTGTTGTATAGGGCTTGTCTAGTGCGATTCACATTTTTTGTGTCTTTTGCAGACTATTACACAAGGGGAGGTTTACCTAATGCGCACAAAGTGCTCACTCGAAGGGCAGAGGCTGTGACAGAGGTTGTATCAGCTGCAAGTTTTCCCTCTTACCAAAAAAAATTGATTAGCTTTACTTCCCAACATATTCTGGCTGACTAAACAATACTCTTTCCTATTCATAATAAGTGACCTTTTAACTTTTTTATTTTGGTTTAAAATAAGTGTCTTTTTACTTAATCAAGAAGAGATTAATTTTATTTTTCTAAAATTTACCCTTATTTATATGTTCAAATTTATCAAGATAACAATTAATTAAAGGTAATTTAGTGAATACAATTTTTTTTCTCTCTTGGATTTCGTATTTTCTTATGGGGTATACCAAAGACTAAAAAGTCATTTATTATGGAGCGAAGAGAGTAACTGTTATCTGGCTTTATAGGCGTCACTTGATTTACTTTCCTATTTATTTCTTAGCCCTTAAACTAGTCGATCACTGATTAATAATCCCATGTATTACGTTTAAATACTAATTATCTGTATAATTTTATATACCAGACTTCCTTTTTCATAGTATGTTTTTAATTAAGAAAAAGAAAGTGAAATAGCTTAGTGTCTTATGATAGATAAACAAAGTGCAACTTAAAATGGAAGCAATTGAATGATGTATTCTTTGATCATGGCACACCAATTGTGAAGATGAAACATATTATACCACAAATATTTCAGAAAGGAAGATAACAATGCGGTCTTCAAGGGATAATGAAGGAAGACCTTACCATTTTGAAACAAATTTAGAAAAATA